>JAXIVJ010003597.1:32500-92289 GCA_036785665.1 Chirona hameri
TGGTGGAAGCTGATTGATTCCAGTTATCATGTAATTCCTATTAAAATCAAGATTGGAATATGAACAATACGACGTGGGAATGGGCTCAGTCAGTTACAGATTAAATTTCCTTCGTTTTCCCTTCGACACGCCGTTGCTCCGAAAGGAAAACGAAGGAAATTTCATCCGTAACATCAGACTGATTAACACAAAGATGGAATTATTGAACTGGGACATATCGATACTTTATATATACATGTATTGTACACCAGTTGTAATGTTTGTAGCGGAAGCTTTCTAACACTACTGTGCTCTTCGTCAGCCTGGTTGGGGTACACTCTGGAGTCTGTTATAGCCTCAGGCATCTCTTTAATGTCGCCCAAAGCTTTAATTTGTTTTCGGGCGATATCTCCCATATACTTAATTCGAATTATATAAACCACAGATAACAGGAGACCTGGATTTGACACGAAATTTTCGGCCTCTTATTTTAGAGCCGAAATTTGAAACGGAGCTGTTAACCCGCACCGTGCCGGGGGGATCCAGCCGAATATATTTTGTTTAGACACCTCCCTCTCAGGTTTTTCAAGGATAGCTAAAAAACGGCGTCGCGCAGCGCCTCCGTTTTTGGCACAGGTTTTTGGGCATCAATTGCGCGCATAATGTTAAAAAAATACCTCGGGTCATCTCAGGTCATGCCACCAGACCAGGACACGTGACCCCACCTAAAAAAAAACTTGCGGTCGTACCACAATCACATTTTTTGGATGATCGGTTTTACACTTACAGGATTTCATAAGGTCACATATATCTACAATTCCTTTATCTTGGATTTTTTATATCGGCGACCTAAGGTCGGGTCAATTTCGTGACCTCCCCATTATAAGTCAATGGGAAATCTTCAAATGATTCCTATTCCAAGGATACGCAAGATATCAGTCTAATTCTTTCTGGATCATGTTATTAGAGGCCATTCTTGATGAGCTAGGTACCATTTTTGTTCAGTGACCCCTACAGGGTCAGCCGAGGTTACCCGAGGTCACCAACAATTGTATGTCAATAACTCTCGACATAATGACGATAGAGAAGTGAAACCGACACCAATGTATCTGTCTCGTCGAGGCACGTCTTCCCATATGCAACATGACGTACTTCAGTCAACACTTGACCTTGACCTGAGGTCATTTTTTTTTTTAAGTTGACCTAACCTGGTCAACATAACATGAGTGAAAGTGCCTTGACGAGGCAAAAACGATGGCATCAAAATTATTTCCTTGTCATTATTAGGTAAAAATATATTCGTGAAAAAACTTTTGTAAAAAATAACCTTTTTGACATTTGATGAGCTCTGGAGCCTAAACTATTGATCTGAGCTCAAATCTGAGGACACCTTTTAGATGATATTTTCCAATAGCTTTGCTTTTCCCGTTTGTTCCTGGCTATCATAGTTCTTGTGATATATGGGGGTTTCTGGAGCGAAGTCCTAAAACTGGAAAACATGACGTTTGAGGACCTCTGGTGACCTCAATAGGCCATACGAGAAAAAAATATCTGAAGTACTTTCGAATGTATTTGTCCAGAGCTTTCGTATGCTCTTTTTCTCATCTTTCTAGCCCTTTTAGTTTTCGAGTTAGAGGGGGGTCTAAACACTCCCCCCCCCGGCACGGCGAAAGTGGCGCCGAGCACCGGCACGGCGCGGGTTAAAGGCAATAGTTCACCTTCAACATTAGTTTTAAACTGAGATAGCAGTTTTGTAGCCCGTGTTGGGAAACCCCTATCTGCAAGTTTTCTTGACTGAAAAGACTCTCCAGCCGAATATATTTGAGTTTTTGGCGAAGGAATGCGGTGCTGGCGAAAGAATGTTGTACTGGTTCTAGCCCGGGCAGAAGCTATACCATCAGCCAATCAGTTTGCAGCTGGTGCTAGCAAGCGATCGCCGGCCGCCGGTTGGCACATCTCCAATGCGAGTCTATCTTTACGCGACTACTTTCGAATCTGATTGGCTGAACCATTTTTTACATTCGCGTGACGTCAGGACTCTGACTCAGAGAGTATGCATATAGTTTTGATAAACAATACAAATGTACGGCCTTCTGTCCTGAATCGGCGCGATATAAGGCCATTTCTGACAATATAAAAAGAAATTGTATTAAAAAAATATAATCAAATCGTGTTGGGTAAAAAATTTCCAAGGTGAACTATTTCCTTTAAGCTGATACACTTTTATGTCTCGGCTCGTGAAAATGCGAGTCCAGCACCGTCGTTCACTGCTGTGTTTAAAATCAGAGGCCGAATATTGCGTGTCAAATCCAGGTCTCCTGTTATCTATATATAAACCTATGTATCATCAGAATAGGATTTAACCACAAATAAATGTATTGTAATCTTTTTTTTTAGAACTCGAATGGAAAAGTGTCGAAATTTTGGCATGTGACCTCAGGTCAGGTAACGTGATTTCGTTATGTTCTCAGTAAAAATTCGTGATTTGTCTTAGGTGGAATATGAGGGTGCAGACCCTTCGAATCACGTGACAACCTATTCCGCTCGGTGATCAAGATCACGTGATGACATAATTCAATATTTCGCCGATAGAGGCGTCTGTGGGTCCTCAAGACACAACACTTTATCGTCTTCATTTCCAGACCGAGAATGTCATACAAATAGCTAAAAGTGTTTTCCAGAGATAAAACAAAATGTTCAACTCTGCCAAATAAAGCGAAAATTCCAGCAAATTATCTATTGTATAATCAAGCCAGAGCTGTCATTTTGGAAATCAACCTCAGGTCACGGAGTGACCTGCTGGGGTCATGCTATGCATCATTGAATGCAGTTCAACGAGACACATATAATGCCGTTGAGTTAAGCTCTGTAGCAAATTGTGTCACTGGCGGATCCAGCCTCCCCGTGGTACGGAGGGGGGGGGGGGGAGCATCTTTTTTTGTGGCAAAAAAGTATCCCCATTTTTTTCCTCCGCGGATTTGGGCCGGTCACCTTATTTTGGTAATCGAGCTTAGGAAATTCACTTTTCAAATTCACACAAATTTGTGCTGTGGATTATTTTTCCGAAACAAAAGTATATTTTTATTTTGGGGGTTAAAAAACACAAACTTTCACAAATCCGAGATAGACATTTTGAAGAAAATGTCATTTGCTTTCTTTTGACGTTTTGATTTGCAATTTGCTTCAAAATGCTATTTGCTACGGTTGTTCAAACATTTATCGTTTTTCCACCAAAAATGGAATGACATGGCGTCATTAAAACGTCATTATCTCCCAAAATACATCAATTTCATTGGAATTTGGTGAGAAGACGTAGAATTGATGCACCTAAGGTACTGAAAGTGCGGGGGCATACTTGTATTACGCGCAGGGGCATACTTGTATTAAATGCTCCTCTCAGATTCCTGTGGGGGGCATTTTCCCCTGATGGCCCCCCTGGATCCGCCAGTGCCAGCAATTACCGCCAAGGAGAGCCTCTGCCAGACACCTAATGGCATTCATTTTCCCATTTTTAAAATTTGTATAAGCAATTGCGAAAGTTGTGTCATGCCGCGAAGCGGCGCGAAATTTTCCGGTTTTGGACTGTGGATAGCTGGATTTTGACTGCTGCGAAGACAATTTTACGATTTTACGATAACATACTTGTATTGAATGCCCTCCCCCCAGATTCCTGCGGGGGGGGGGGGGGGGGATTTGCCCCTGATGCCCCTCATGGATACGCCAGTGAATAGTGTGCAAAGTAATTACCAAAGACGTGCTGGTGACCATGATTTTTCCACAACAAAATATAAATACAATATTTAGAGGGAAAAAATATGTCAAATTTTCTTACCATCGAAGGCCAATGTATCTAAGTCAATTCTGGGAAGAATAAAACAATCCGAACTTTAAAAGGCCATATTATAAAATCAAGTGATCTGATGTCTAAGTCCAAGATTACATGTAAAAATTCCAAAATTCCGTAGTTTTGAAACATGACTTTGATAACATGAATATATTGATCCTGACGATTCTGATGATATATAGGTTTATATGACTCGCATGATTTAGATGGGAGATGTTTGCCTCTCAAAATTGTAGTTTTGCACGACAGTTGTCCACGGCTGTAACTCGAAAAGTGTTTGACGGACGGAGCTGACAATTTCCTAATGTGAATCTACGACTCAAATAACATGGGTGAAAATAAAATGGTTCACTGCAACAATAGAGCTGCTAGACATAAAATATTTCAGTATATATTGTTTGAGAATTACTATTTTTAAATACAAATAACCATTTTACTCCGGTTCAAGATGTTCGGAAATTTCAAGTCGGGATTTTTTGGCTTTTTGGGAGGGGCAAAAACATACGTTTGCCTACCGATTTTTCGTTGGGGGGGGGGGGCAATTGCCCATTTTGCCCAACCGTAGATCCGCCACTGTGTTTCCATTTGTATTGATTTGACATAAATTCACCTCATATATTTAAATGTTAAATCAAATGTGAATCAATTAAAATATTTGTTTTTGATTCTTTGAATCGGAAGGAGTCAATTCTCAAAATTGTATCTGTGAATCGAACGGTTATTGAATCATTGAGATTCCAAAATGAATCATGATTGGATCGTTCCAAAAAAGTTGAACCAATAATCAGTCTGCGTAACATGCAGGGGCGTCGCCGACGGGGGGGGGGGGGGGGTGGGACTGCCCCACCCCCACCACCCCTCTCAGAAGGTGGGGTGGTTGACCCTCCACCTTTTTTTCGGGAAAGTGCACAATTTATCGTAAAAATTGCCTTTGCAGTAGTCAAAATCCAGCTATCTACAGTCAAAAATGGAAATGTCGCGCCGCTTCGCGGCATGACACAAATTTCGCAATTGCTTATACAAATTTGGAAAATGTGCAAATTAATTCCATTTAGTGTCTGGCAGAGGCTCTCCTTGGCGGTAATTGCTGGACTCAGGGCCCACTCCCTTCATAAAATATTAACTTTCAAGCGGGCTACATGTTTAGCTAGTCTGCCGAGTTCCGAAAAAGGCGACGCGAACGCAAAGACGCGGACATCGGCACCCGGAAGCTGCTCCAGCGGTGCCCAACTTGCTGGACCGAAGAGCTAATAGTGGAGACCAGGCCAGGACAATCTCCTCAAGCCATCTCCTCCCAGGCTCCTCCAAATCCACAGGGACCATTTATGCGCGGAAAAGTCGTTCTGCCCCTTGCTGCTTTCAAGCCATTTGCACTGCAGTTGTTTGTTACAGTTCGATACATATGTATACAGTTATTATTATAATATGTACTATTGAGCGCTGACTGCCACCGGTCATCGTAATTTACTATCCGATGCTAATGTATATGAACAACTACCTTAATTTCAATACTTTTAATCATACCGAGATGTGCAACCAGGAAAATAGGCTAACTGAAGCTTGGCTGCACTCACGGTCTGGTTCCAATATTAAAATTTTGTTTTCCACGACCTAAAATTAAAATTTCCACGCCGCTTCGCGGCGTCACATCGGTGGTCATCATCATAACGAAGCCATCGTCATCGTATTCGGTTCTTCGTAACGCTGAATTTAATTAATAGCATTTTTAGCTTCTTATCCTCTACATGGCCCACCGCCTATGTTTCTGGGTTTTATCAGAGAAACCCGTAAAAACATTCGCGCCGCTTCGCGGCGCTAAATAACAAGTACCTACTATAATATGAAAATACACATACAAATGATGTAAAGGCTTAAATACACACAAAAGAAAGGGGGTACATTTTTTCGTCATTTCAGCCGACACCCCCCCCCCCCCCCCCACACACACTCGAAAATGTTCGGCGACGCCCCTGCTATTAGGGGAGGGTGTGGCTAGACGACGAACCTAACTTCGAAGCTAGTTTCGCTAACAAAAATACGGTGAAGGAACACCATATCTTGGGATAACAATCTCTAGACATTTATCTTGAAATGGCTAAAAAAATAATATGACATTTCATCAAGCAAATATGTTATAGACATTTTCGTAAGACATTGAAAAAAACTATCTTGTACCACCCCATAGGGTAAGATGGCTACTCCCGTGGGGAAACACGACCATATCGTTCAATTATAAACCTTAGGCATGTAATGAAAGATCGTAGTCGATTTAACACCCTTATGTTTTATATATATATCATCAATCTGCTAGTGCTGAATCAAAATGTACCTAGGTACCAGTGAAATATATTCGGCTCTAAAATGCCTGGGCTATGAATGGCGTAAAAGAGCGTAATAGATGATGAAATAAAAAGCACCTCACGCGAACATGAAGGCAGTTGTTGCATCGCTTCGGTGCATTGCTTCCGAATATTAGAGGCATTGCGACAGACCGGTTGATTGACTGACAACGTATATTTTTCCGGTGAAACATCATTCACAAAGCTCACCAGTTCTCACCCGTTATATACCTACCAGTAAGACGCCCTAAAGGGATATTGCCACCTCCGGAGGATTTCTAAAAAGCAACTTAAATGAATGGTGGAGATCAACAATCGTGTATGCTCAAGCTCAAACTTGCTCCTGCAGCACCTAAAGCAGGGTATCGGCAATGTATTATGTATTTATTTCTGACTCCAAAACGTTGGTCCCAGCTGTGCACAGTACTAGATTCATGATGGTCGCTCTCATCTAGTTTGGCTGTGAAATTGGCGCCCGCCCAAAGCCGAAGCGTCCGAATTCGCCGAGACTTGACCTTGAAAAGTCTATATGTGTTAAAGGTATTGGTCACCAATCTCCTACGGCCCCCATGTTGAGCCATAGCCATTCTTGCTGTTTTATTCATGTTTTATTATGGAAGAGGCTATGGTTGTTGAAAATATAATTAACTGTATACGCAATTTAATTTGAAAGTGCACTGACGGAATGGTGATGTTGAGTTTACAATATTCAAAAGCAAATCATAGTCCGCAAAGAAGTGATTCTGAATAGTGATGAGGCGACTCCAATTTTACGAATGTGTGCCAATCATTGAGTGGTACGAATGTATTTTTTGATCTAATGGAGGGGGGGGGGGGAGTTTCGGGAACCAAATTTTGCAGGTGAAATCGGACACGCTTAATCTACCGATACACACCAAAAACTCCATATTGGCCTGCGAGGTGTCAATATCCCTTTAATCGGCGAAGGACGAGCGAGCCCGTAGAAACCCGAATTTCAGCTTAATCGTTCCAGCCGTTTCTGAGTTAAGGAACAGGGGTCTGCACGTGCGCACGTGCAGTGTGACCCAGAGTTTGACTTGCGCGACATTGCCAGTAGTGTGATCTCAAACCACACACCAAATTTCAACTTAATCGGTCCAGCGGTTTCTCAACAGCATGATAACGTTTGTTGACACCCCTGACGCGGCACGTGCCACGCGCCATGCTGACTCCTCACGTGAGACGAAACATGTCAATAACATAATTGATTGAATGGGGCTATCAGATGGCGAAGACCGCTTGGCAATCGGATGCGGGATTCCAAAGATATGAGCTCCTCAAAAGCGTTACGGTCGGGCTGGGGTTCGGGTCGGGTTCGGGTCCGGGTCCGGGTCCGGGTCCGGGTCCGGGTCCGGGTCCGGGTCCGGGTCCGGGTCCGGGTCCGGGTCCGGGTCCGGGTCGGGTCGGGTCGGGTCGGGTCGGGTCGGGTCGGGTCGGGCCGGGTCGGGTCGGGTCGGCCACTTATATGTGAGGAAAATCCCGTATTCAGTGCGGACTCGCGAGCGCTTCGCGCTCGCTCGTAATTACCGTGATGGGGCAAGACGGCCACCTCGATAACTGTGGTGGCCACTAGCGGATCCAGGGGGGGGGGGGGGGAAAGTTGGCCATGGCCCCCAAAAAACGCCTGAAATCAGAGCAGAATTGACACATTTCCTGATATAGAAGAAAATCTAAGCAACTTTTACTAAGGAAAGTTTGTTTTAAATCAGCTAGCAATTTTCGCTTGCATAAGCAGGCGAAATCCGATGAGATTTCAGAATTGTACGATATTTTGTTTTGCCTACCCCCCCCCCCCCTCCCCCCCCAACCACCCGTGGCCCCCTCCCAAACCACCGTTCTGGATCCGCCAATAGTGGTGGCCGTCTTGGCCCATCCAGGTCTATCGGAGTGTATGCAGATATTTATCGGATGCCATATTAAATATACTCGTGCCGGTTTTTCCGAACTAACTACAACTGAACATAGTATTATTACTGTCAATATCGACTTGTTATCTTCAACCACGTATGAGCTAACACCTTACAACGACAATGGAAAATGATGCAAATGAGTATTAATTTTTAGATTTATAGAAATTATTGAAAACTACGGAGCCGAAGAAAACTACGGAGCCGAAGCACACCACCTGTCGTTAGCACATTCTGTCTAGGAGAGGAATAGCAGGACTCGGTTTTCCAGTTGGTAGCGCCCGTAGTTTTCTGTATAGAGGGAGTGCCGTCTTATCTGCCATGAGACCGTCCCGCGCCGCGCTATAGAGGGAGCACACCCCTATAGAGGGAGTGCCGTCTTATCTCCCATGACCGTCTCCCGCGCCGCTATAGAGGGAGCACACCCCTATAGAGGGAGTGCCGTCTATCTCCCATGACCGTCTCCCGCGCCGCTATAGAGGGAGCACACCCCTATAGAGGGAGTGCCGTCTTATCTCCCATGACCGTCTCCCGCGCCGCTATAGAGGGAGCACACCCCTATAGAGGGAGTGCCGTCTTATCTGCCATGAGACCGTCCCGCGCCGCGCTATAGAGGGAGCACACCCCTATAGAGGGAGTGCCGTCTTATCTCCCATGACCGTCTCCCGCGCCGCTATAGAGGGAGCACACCCCTATAGAGGGAGTGCCGTCTTATCTGCCATGAGACCGTCTCGCGCCCCGCTATAGAGGGAGCACACCCCTATAGAGGGAGTGCCGTCTTATCTGCCATGAGACCGTCTCGCGCGCCGCTCGCCCCGCTATGTAGCCCCGCTCGCCGCTATGACCGGTACCGTCTGCCAGTAGTTTTCTGTATAGAGGGAGTGCCGTCTTATCTGCCATGAGACCGTCCCGCGCCGCGCTATAGAGGGAGCACACCCCTATAGAGGGAGTGCCGTCTTATCTGCCATGAGACCGTCTCGCGCGCCGCTCGCCCCGCTATGTAGCCCCGCTCGCCGCTATGACCGGTACCGTCTGCCAGTAGTTTTCTGTATAGAGGGAGTGTCGTCTTATCTGCCATGAGACCGTCCCGCGCCGCGCTATAGAGGGAGCACACCCCTATAGAGGGAGTGCCGTCTTATCTGCCATGAGACCGTCTCGCGCGCCGCTCGCCCCGCTATGTAGCCCCGCTCGCCGCTATGACCGGTACCGTCTGCCAGTAGTTTTCTGTATAGAGGGAGTGTCGTCTTATCTGCCATGAGACCGTCCCGCGCCGCGCTATAGAGGGAGCACACCCCTATAGAGGGAGTGCCGTCTTATCTGCCATGAGACCGTCTCGCGCGCCGCTCGCCCCGCTATGTAGCCCCGCTCGCCGCTATGACCGGTACCGTCTGCCAGTAGTTTTCTGTATAGAGGGAGTGCCGTCTTATCTGCCATGAGACCGTCTCCCGCGCCGCGCTATAGAGGGAGCACACCCCTATAGAGGGAGTGCCGTCTTATCTGCCATGAGACCGTCCCGCGCCGCTCGCCCCGCTATGTAGGCATGCCACGTCCAGCCAAATATTCGCTCGCACGTTGCGAAATAGCCACATCCCCTTCATAAACACTCGCACAGTAAGTATATAACCAGCCCGAATTGCTGACTGCATCACAGAGCTGCTGTCTGCTGCACGACACTGTGTGTTTGATTCGTCTCAGTGTGCAGTTATTACTGTGCCCTGCGCACCCTGCTGCACGTCATCTTCTCAGTTCTCAGTAGGTATCAACGAAGCCGACGCAATGCACTTTTTTGTTCTACATGTGTCACGTGGTGCGTGAGACGTGATGATTGTCATCATACTTTGCAGTCACGTTAGCATGGTTCCTCACAGGCTCAACAGCGTATTTTCCTCTCGCATCAATATCACTTCTGATTTATTTTTGTGTTGTTTCTGCCATTACGCATAGCTCGAGCCAATATCGGCCAGCGTTCCGTCTCACTATCGCTGTCAGCCAGGGCCGTGCGGCTTAGTCAGCCATCTGCTGTGTTGTCTGTTGTCTGTTGTCTGTTGTCTGTTGTCTGTTATCTGTTATCTGTTGTCTGTTGTCTGTTGTCTGTTGTCTGTTGTCTGTTGTCTGTTGTCTGTTGTCTGTTGTCTGTTGTCTGTTGTCTGTTGTCTGTTGTCTGTTGTCTGTTGTCTGTTGTCTGTTGTCTGTTGTCTGTTGTCTGTTGTCTGTTGTCTGTTGTCTGTTGTCTGTTGTCTGTTGTCTGTTGTCTGTTGTCTGTTGTCTGTTGTCTGTTGTCTGTTGTCTGTTGTCTTTTGTCTGTTGTCTGTTGTCTGTTGTCTGTTGTCTGTTGTCTGTTGTCTGTTGTCTGTTGTCTGTTGTCTGTTGTCTGTTGTCTGTTGTCTGTTGTTTGTTGTTTGTTGTCTGTTGTCTGTTGTCTGTTGTCTGTTGTATGTTGTCTGTTGTCTGTTGTCTGATGTCTGTTGTCTGTTGTCTGTTGTCTGTTGTATGTTGTCTGGTGTCTGTTATCTGATTTCTGTTGTCTGTTGTCTGCTGTCTATATGTTGTTCAGTGTTTGCATTTGTCACCCTCGGGCCACCGGAGGCGGCTTTCCTACTCCAGCGGCAAACTCATCTCGTCTGTCGACTCACCGGTGCAGAATTCGCCGGCGACACATTATGTGTGCTTTGTTGTCACCGGCTCGGGTGCGTTCCTCCATTGCATATTAAACGTCGCCTGGGATTTTCGAGAGTGGCCACTTTTACCGGGTTTACTGGACGGATGGAGGAGGGATACTGTAACTCCAGGGGACGGAGCTGGAGGGAGATGAAATGATCTTGCTATTCTGGATGGAGAGAGCAGCTCTGTACCACTACCGCCCCTGTCTCAAAGCGGTGCTGTACCGCCCCTGTCTCAAAGCGGTATTGTACCGCCCCTTGTCTCAGAGCAGTGCTGTACCGCCCCTTGTCTCGGGGCAGTGCGGTACTGACCCTGTCTCAGAGTGGTGCGGTGCCGGGACGTCTGCCTCGGTCGTCACCGGCCGGCTAGCGGGGCCGGGCCGCCCGTCTCGGTCGTCACCGGCCGGCTGGCGGGGCCGGGCCGCAGACCCGACTCTCCGACAGCCGTGTCACCGGCGCCGCGTCTCATCAATAACCGCTGCCGGTGCCGCTGTGACGTCCGGCGGCGCCTTGAAGGGGTGAGCCGCCGCCGCCGCCGCCCGGCGCCACTCCGTCTGCCTGGCCCGGGGTCCCGCTCCCCGCTCTCCGCTCCCCTGCCGGCGCGGCTCCCTGGCGGTCTCCGGAAACACGCCTCCCGCCCCGCCGCCGCCTGGGTGTGACCCGCCGGTGACCCGGCGCAGCTACATCAACACAGGCGGCCGCCGGACCGTCACCCGCCGCTGATACCACCCGCCGCAACACAGGCGGCCGCCGTCCCTCAGGGCTCAGGAGTCTTCCGCCACTGCCGCGGCCGTTCAGAGCTGTCTCTTCACCTCTGGGGTCATACGTTTAACCACAGCTGCTTCCAGCTGCTGCTGCCAACTGCTGTACGTCGACACTGACCGTGGGGTTCGTCCCCCCGATAGGGACGGTCTGTCGGTTCTGCCCGCCAGTATATATCTGTCGGTGGCCGGTGCCGTCTGCCGGAGTGCCGGCAGGTCTGCCGGAGTGTCGGCAGGTCTGTCGGTGGCCGGTGCCGTCTGTCGGAGTGCCGGCAGGTCTGTCGGTGGCCGGTACCGTCTGCCGGAGTGTCGGCAGGTCTGGCGGTGGCCGGTACCGTCTGCCGGAGTGTCGGCAGGTCTGGCGGTGGCCGGTACCGTCTTCCGGAGTGTCGGCAGGTCTGGCGGTGGCCGGTGCCGTCTGCCGGAGTGTCGGCAGGTCTGGCGGTGGCCGGTGCCGTCTGCCGGAGTGTCGGCAGGTCTGGCGGTGGCCGGTACCGTCTGACGGAGTGTCGGCAGGTCTGGCGGTGGCCGGTGCCGTCTGCCGGAGTGTCGGCAGGTCTGGCGGTGGCCGGTGCCGTCTGCCTGAGTGTCGGCAGGTCTGGTGGTGGCCGGTACCGTCTGCCGGAGTGTCGGCAGGTCTGCCGGAGTGTCGGCAGGTCTGGCGGTGGCCGGTACCGTCTGCCGGAGTGTCGGCAGGTCTGTCGGTGGCCGGTACCGTCTGCCGGAGTGTCGGCAGGTCTGGCGGAGTGTCGGCAGGTCTGGCGGTGGCCGGTACCGTCTGCCGGAGTGTCGGCAGGTCTGGCGGAGTGTCGGCAGGTCTGGCGGTGGCCGGTACCGTCTGTCGGAGTGTCGGCAGGTCTGCCGGAGTGTCGGCAGGTCTGGCGGTGGCCGGTGCCGTCTGCCGGAGTGTCGGCAGGTCTGTCGGTGGCCGGTGCCGTCTGCCGGAGTGTCGGCAGGTCTGTCGGTGGCCGGTGTCGTCTGCCGGAGTGTCGGCAGGTCTGGCGGTGGCCGGTGCCGTCTGCCGGAGTGTCGGCAGGTCTGTCGGTGGCCGGTGCCGTCTGCCGGAGTGTCGGCAGGTCTGTCGGTGGCCGGTACCGTCTGCCGGAGTGCCGGCAAGTCTGGCGGTGGCCGGTGCCGTCTGCCGGAGTGTCGGCAGGTCTGGCGGTGACCGGTACCGTCTGCCGGAGTGTCGGCAGGTCTGGCGGTGGCCGGTGCCGTCTGCCGGAGTGTCAGCAGATCTGGCGGTGGCCGGTACCGTCTGCCGGAGTGTCGGCAGGTCTGTCGGAGTGCCGGTGCCGTCTGCCGGAGTGTCGACAGGTCTGTCGGTGGCCGGTACCGTCTGTCGGAGTGTCGGCAGGTCTGGCGGTGGCCGGTACCGTCTGCCGGAGTGTCGGCAGGTCTGGCGGTGGCCGGTGCCGTCTGCCGGAGTGTCGGCAGGTCTGGCGGTGGCCGGTACCGTCTGCCGGAGTGTCGGCAGGTCTGGCGGAGTGCCGGCAGGTCTGGCGGTGGCCGGTACCGTCTGCCGGAGTTCCGGCAGGTCTGTCGGTGGCCGGTACCGTCTGTCGGAGTGTCGGCAGGTCTGGCGGTGGCCGGTACCGT
This sequence comes from Chirona hameri, assembly GCA_036785665.1. NCBI lineage: Eukaryota > Metazoa > Arthropoda > Thecostraca > Balanomorpha > Balanidae > Chirona > Chirona hameri. The sequence continues at coordinate 45,611 of JAXIVJ010003597.1, forward strand.
CTGCCGGAGTGTCGGCAGGTCTGGCGGTGGCCGGTGCCGTCTGCCGGAGTGTCGGCAGGTCTGGCGGTGGCCGGTACCGTCTGCCGGAGTGTCGGCAGGTCTGGCGGAGTGCCGGCAGGTCTGGCGGTGGCCGGTACCGTCTGCCGGAGTTCCGGCAGGTCTGTCGGTGGCCGGTACCGTCTGCCGGAGTGTCGGCAGGTCTGTCAGAGTGCCGGCAGGTCTGGCGGTGGCCGGTGCCGTCTGCCGGAGTGTCGGCAGGTCTGTCGGTGGCCGGTACCGTCTGCCGGAGTGTCGGCAGGTCTGTCGGTGGCCGGTGCCGTCTGCCGGAGTGTCGGCAGGTCTGTCGGAGTGCCGGCAGGACTGGCGGTGGCCGGTGCCGTCTGACGGAGTGTCGGCAGGTCTGGCGGTGGCCGGTGCCGTCTGCCGGAGTGTCGGCAGGTCTGGCGGTGGCCGGTGCCGTCTGCCGGAGTGTCGGCAGGTCTGGCGGTGACCGGTACCGTCTGCCGGAGTGTCGGCAGGTCTGGCGGTGGCCGGTGCCGTCTGCCGGAGTGTCGGCAGGTCTGGCGGTGGCCGGTACCGTCTGCCGGAGTGTCGGCAGGTCTGGCGGTGGCCGGTACCGTCTGCCGGAGTGTCGGCAGGTCTGTCGGTGGCCGGTGCCGTCTGCCGGAGTGCCGGCAGGTCTGTCGGTGGCCGGTGCCGTCTGCCGGAGTGTCGGCAGGTCTGTCGGAGTGCCGGTGCCGTCTGCCGGAGTGTCGGCAGGTCTGTCGGAGTGCCGGTACCGTCTGCCGGAGTGCCGGCAGGTCTGGCGGTGGCCGGTGCCGTCTGCCGGAGTGTCGGCAGGTCTGTCGGTGGCCGGTACCGTCTGCCGGAGTGTCGGCAGGTCTGGCGGTGGCCGGTACCGTCTGCCGGAGTGTCGGCAGGTCTGGCGGTGGCCGGTACCGTCTGCCGGAGTGTCGGCAGGTCTGGCGGTGGCCGGTACCGTCTGCCGGAGTGCCGGCAAGTCTGGCGGTGGCCGGTACCGTCTGCCGGAGTGTCGGCAGGTCTGTCGGTGGTCAGTAGCGTCTGTCGGAGTGCCGGCAGGTCTGGCGGTGGCCGGTACCGTCTGCCGGAGTGTCAGCAGGTCTGTCGGTGGCCGGTACCGTCTACCGGAGTGTCGGCAGGTCTGTCGGTGACCGGTACCGTCTGCCGGAGTGCCGGCAGGTCTGTCGGTGGCCGGTACCGTCTGCCGGAATGCCGGCAGGTCTGTCGGTGGCCGGTACCGTCTGCCGGAGTGCCGGCAGGTCTGTCGGTGGCCGGTACCGTCTGCCGGAGTGTCGGCAGGTCTGTCGGTGGCCGGTACCGTCTGCCGGAGTGTCGGCAGGTCTGGCGGTGGCCAGTACCGCCTGTCGGAGTACCGGGAGTGCCGGCACTGTCTGCCGACACGGCCGGCTACCAGCGGCATCCGAATGTAAACAGGCGCCGTGTTTGGTGTCGGTATTTTCGGCGGCGCGGAATGCCGCCGGTTTCCTGCCCGCCACCAGAGGGCGCGCATTCTTAACGCCTTTTTGCCGTCGGTAATTTGTCAGCGACAAATTGCCTTCCGTCGCCGCTCGCGGGCCGCCGAAGCGCCTCTCTCCCATTCCGCACACCGGACACGAACACAGCCGGCGGCGAAAAACACACGACACGCAGCCAGACTGGTAAACAAGACAGTCGACCATGTGCTAAGCAACGTTGAGAGCTTTGTCAGGATGATTATGGCTGTAGAGGTCCTCACTATAATACAGGGAAGACCTAAGCATCCGGTTAGAAACAAGAAAGTCGAAGTTCAAATTACGTTGCTTCTCTTTTATATGAAAACGGTGCCGTTCTAGGAGCTGGAAGTGGAACTAGACGAGGGCGGTCTCCATAACGGCAAAAGTTTGGTTTGGGGACAAATTCCAAAAAGTTTCACACAAGTAAAAACTCATCTTAGTTCGCTTTCATATGCTATATTATCAATATCTTATCTAAAATCAACTTAACCCTCGCCCTACGGGGGGGGGGGGGCTGACCACCCCTTGATGTTTTTCTTGAATAACTTTTTACACATGCTGCGCATCTTGCTGAAATTTTCAGTAGCTGAGTTTACAACAATTATACGTATCCTATCGAAATTTGATGTGTATACGACTATTGCATCATGACCTATGATCTTTTCGTCAAGGTCATGTCAGACCCCAAAGGGCCATTGGCATGACCCCAAAGGTCACCAGTTGACCTAGATACTCAAAATGGGATGCCTTTGGATTTTCCTTATGACAGGCAACACGTTACTTTTTACGGTGTCTCTCTATCTCTCTCCGTTCGGAAGTTATACTAAGCGCCCTGTACATGTGCTGTAATGCAAAACGCATAGCAATTATCATCTATGGTGACGATTTCCGTGACCTAAGAGGTCATTAACCCGCGAGTTACTGGGGTATATTTCATAACGCGACTTACTATTTTTTACTATTTTTTGCCCCCCCCCCCCTCTGATCTCCGGAACTACTGGACCGAATGTAAAAATTCAAACGGCATTCGATAGCACTGGGAAATTTATCGAGGGAAACATAATATTGTTGACCTCAGGGTCACCGATGACGTCACAGGTCAGGTCAAGTACAAAATGTTTGGCCGTGTCGAAAGGTCTCCATGGATGGAATTGTCGCGCAAAATTGCGATATTAAACGCATAAGCTGTTGCTAAATCGGTATGATTCGTGTGTCTGACACTTCTAAGTACCTTTCTAAGCTGTTTATGACCTTGGGTCAGGTCAAGGTCATCCGAGGTCACGAGGTCAAACTGCAGATTACGGTCATTAGGCGTTGTAACACATGTTTATGGGTTTGTTTTTCGTCTAGAACGCGAAAAATGACCTTAGAACATTGTTTGTTCCATATAAATAGAAGTAAAAAGCAAAAATGGAAATGCGTTTTTTGTCATAGTAATGCTGTGAGAAGTGGTCGATTTTTGTCATTTAAAGGTGATAACTCGGTCAATTTGAAAGATATCGACTTTAAAATTGGTACACATATTCACCGCATACATCTCAATCACATACATTCCGGTTTTTGGATAATTCGGATTTTTTCTTGAAAATTTTGTTTAAAAAAAAAAAAATCTTTGGATTTCTCAAAATTTTGAATTTCCAAAAAACTAAAAAAATCCGAGATTGCAGTATGATAGCCCGGTCTATTGTCAGTAATTTGATTTGATACAATTTAGTTTATCTCAAATATCGTACCCTTGACAGCGTTTTCCGCAAACCATTATTTTGCAACAAAAACCGAAGAACATGACGTCACTCTGACGTCATTCCCGGTTGAGCTATCATAGCCTCATATTTTTCATTTTGCCAACATGTGTAGAATTGATGTGAGAGAAGTTACTGCAAGTTTGGTGACGATACGAGTGTTCGTTTAGGAGTTATTGCAAAATAACGGGAGGGGGGGGGGCAAAAAATAGCCCCCCAGTAACTCGCGGGTTAACTGGCCCAGACCTAAATATCGATATATTGCCTAATAGCTAATACAACGAACAACCTTTTGACGTTAACCAAATCGTTTTCTACTCATAACTTTGGTAATGACGACGGACAGAGCAAAATCGCTATTTTTGGACGTGGTCGATCTCAGGTCATTCACTTGACCTGGAAGGTCACCCGTTGACCTGAAACCTAAAAATCGCATACTATTATATTCCTCTCATGACAGGCAACATGCTGGTTCTTACCGCATTGCTCTATGTTGCTTGGTTTGGAAGTTAACAGGGCGGGGGGGGGGGGCTGTCAGCCTCCCGTAGGGCGAAGGTGATAATTGCGAGGGTTAACTCGGTAAAAGCTGTTAAGCTTTTATACGTAACTCAGGAAATGTGTTAATTTTCAGCCGATTTCAGGTGGTTTTGGAGCCACGCCTCCTTTGTCCTCCCTCTGGATCCGCTGCAGTAGAAATAGCCTACTTGTTTCTTCACTTCTTATAATATCGCTTTGTAAGGTCGATGGCCTGCCAAAGATGCAGTAACATCCCGGGCTGCGGAGTCGATCGGTTGTCAGGTCTCTCCAATTCTGAACCATCCGGAGTCGACTCCGACTCCGACTCCGACTGCGAAGTCGACTACGACCTTTCATTAGCTGAAGCTATTGTCAACAGGCACAGCAGGTAACTACCCTCAGCAGAAGTTTTCCCGTTTCAAAGTTGGAGCTCATTTAAAGGGAATGTTTCACCTTTATATTAGCTTTAAATTGAGATAGCCATTATCTTTGGCCGATATTGAAATGTCTAAATTACTAGTCATTTTTCCCAAAACTTAACCGTCTTTAAGCAATTTAATTTACCATTTGCGAAATGACTCCAGGCTGGTGTAGCCGCTGATTGGCTGACAGCCACCTTTTCAGCCAATCCCACTTTGTCAGCCAATCAGCGGCGGTCTATAGCTCAATAATGACGTCATTAACCCAAATCTAAAAAACTTAATTTGTATAAAGTTAAGTGACTTTTCGAGTGAAACAAATATCACCATCGTTTTCAGCAGCACTCACTTCATATTTTCTACTACAACCAGCGTATATTTGACAACTTTCAGAAAGGTGAAACATTCCCTTTAATGGAAGGAAAACAACATAGAAGTAAAACGAAATAGACAGACTGTCTGACCAAAACTTTTGATTTGAAAAATTCTGATAGTTAAAAAAATACATATTTGTCAGGTCTTGTGATAACCTTACCATCTACATAAATATAAATAAATAACTAAATGCTATAGTTAACGAATGGGACAACCAGGGGCGTCACTGATGGGGGCGTTGGGGGGGGGGGGGGGGGGGGGGGGTCGCGACCCCCCCCCCCCCTCCACACACTTTTGAAAACCGGGGTGAGGGGGGGAGGGTCGACCCCCCCCCCACACACACACACACTTTTATAGCGGCCTACCCCCCCCCCCCCCCATACACACTTTTTATGGCGGAAGCTGATTCCAGTTATCATGTAATTCCTATTAAAATCAAGATTGGAATATTAAAAAAATACGACGTGGCAGGGGCAAAACCCCGCCCAACTTCACCAGAAAAGTTGGGCGGGGAGCAGAGCTGGGAAATATCGCTTAAAGTACAATCAAAATCCACACAAATACAAATTTCTCCCCGGATTTGACCCACTTCCTCGTCGAAGTTGGGGGGCTGAAGCCAAGTTCGGGGGTGGGGGGGGGGGGGGGCTGAAGCGGGCCAAGCCCTCTCAACTGAATAGGATCCTACACCACTGCGACGTGAAAATTTAATCCGTAACATGCAGGGGCGTCGCCGAAGGAGGGGGGGGCGGAGGGGGACCGGACCCCCCAACCCCCCACTCTCAGAAGGTGGGGTGGTTGACCCCCACTTTTTGCGGGGAAAATTAACAATTTATCGTAAAAATTGCCTTTGCAGCAGTCAAAATTCAGCTATCCACAGTAAAAAATGGAAATTTCGCGCCGGTTCGCGGCATGACACAAGTTTCGCAATTGCGTATACAAATTTGGAAAATGGGAAAATGAATTCCACCAGGGCTCACTCCCTTCATAAAATATTAACTTTCAAACGGACTACATGTTTAGCTAGTCTGCCGAGTTCCGAAAAAGGCGGCGCGAACGCAACGACTCGGACATCGGCACCCGGAAGCTGCTCCAGCGGTGCCCAACTTAACTTGCTGGACCGAAGAACTAATAGTGGGGACCAGGCCAGGACCATCTCCCCATGCCATCTCCCCCAGGCTATCTAGATCCACAGGGACCATTTATGCGCCGAAAAGTCGTTCTGCCCCTTGCTGCTTTCAAACCATTTGCACTGTTACCAGTTGTTTGTTACAGTTAGATACATATGTATACAGTTATCATTATAATATGTACTATTGAGCACTGACTGACTGACACCTGTCATCGTGATTTATTATACAACGCTAATGTATATGAAAAACTACCTTCATTTCAATATTTTTCATCATACCAGGATGTGCAACCAGGAAAAGGGGTTACCTGAGGCTTGGCTCCACTCACGGTCTGGTTCCAATATTAAAATTTCGTTTTCCACGACCTAAAATGAAATGTTTCCCGCAGCTTCGCGGCGTCACCTTGGTGGCCATCATTATAACGAAGCCACCGTCATCGTATTCGGTTCCTCGTAACGCTTAATTTCATTAATAGCATTTTTAGCTTCTTATCCTCTACATGGCCTATATTTCTGGGTTTTATCAGGAAAATTCGTAAAACAATTCGCGCAGCTTGGCGGCGCTAAATAATAAGTACCTACTATAACATGAAAATTCACATAAAAAATGCTGCAAAGGCTTAAATACACGCACAAAAATGGGGTACATGTTTTCCGTCATTTTAGCCGACCCCCACACTCAAAAATGTTCGGCGACTCCCCTGGGTACAACACTTAACTCGCCTGAGAACGTTACTTAAAACCGGATTTTTTTACAAATAGATTTATCGTGATCCTTGCTTAAATTCCTCTGTGGCACTTTGAATATGCATCGGACGGCACTCCCTAGGCTCTCTTCGTAGGCTCTCTTCCCTAGGCTCTCCTCGGTGGCACTTTGAATATGCATCCGACGGCACTCCCTAGGCTCTCTTCGTAGGCTCTCTTCCCTAGGCTCTCCTCAGTGGCACTTTGCATATGCATCGGACGGCACTCCCTAGGCTCTCTCTGTAGGCTCTCTTCCCTAGGCTCTCCTCGGTGGCACTTTGAATATGCATCCGACGGCACTCCCTAGGCTCTCTTCGTAGGCTCTCTTCCCTAGGCTCTCCTCGGTGGCACTTTGACTATGCATCGGACGGCACTCCCTAGGCTCTCTTCGTAGGCTCTCTTCCCTAGGCTCTCCTCGGTGGCACTTTGACTATGCATCGGAGGCACTCCCTTATATAGGCTCTCTCCGCCAACCAGGTGAAGTACACACCTCATTAATACAAATCATCAAATGACAAGGGAATCGAAGCAAACAAAGTGGAGCGGTGATTTTTTAGTGATGGCCATCGATAGTTCTTTATGATGATTTTTTTTTTTATGATTTTTTTTTTAATGAATTTTTTAGTGATGGCCGAGGGGTGATTTTTTAGTGATGGCCATCGATAGTTCACTAACATGCTCCTGAAAATTTTTACCCTTGCGCTGCCCATGACCGACAGCCGGAGTGGGAGTCGGCAAAATTTTACCGACTCTGACTCCGACTCTGGCCGAAATCGCCGACTCCGACTCCGATGTTACTAATATCAGCACCACTTAAAGAATATGTTTTATGTTTCGTTTGTCACAGACTGAGACCGGCAGCACTCGATGCCAAATGACGCTGGTGGTCGCCGGTCGGCTGCATCCAGTGATATGGCGCTGGTGGTCGCCGGTCGGCTGAATCCAGTGATATGGCGCTGGTGGTCGCCGGTCGGCTGAATCCAGTGATATTGTTCATGTATTTGCGAATCATTCCATATAAATGGCTTAATGTTCGATTCGAGTGAAAGGGATACAAGTTGGGCGATACAAACGAAGAACACGACAGACAATTTAAAACACGCATCGCACACATACAAGAAATCGTGGTAACTATGTTAATAAAACGTACGAATTCAAGCTTTCACACACCGTCGTCACAATTTTCGAGTTGGGATTTTGGCACGGCGAGGCTCCGGGAGGCCATAACGGCCGGCGTCAGGTGGTTCCAAGACGAGGCCGCCCTATAGGAAAAAGCCCTGCGCGACATGGATAGCCGGAAAGCGGGCAGCTCTAGAGCACCAGCCACCGCAGCCCGCGTGAGGCGCTCACTCACAGCGGTGCGAGGGATGAATAGCGATCGGATCGCTGCCGGGGCGCGGGGATCGTTTAAGGCTCTGTAGACGCCGATACAGTCGCGGCGCGCAACGAGGTCGCGTATACCACGCCAGCCTAGCGACTCCACGATCGGTGAGATATGATCACGACCCCGCGCACCCGAGACGATCCTTGCCGCGAAATTTATCACCTTTTGTACCCGGCTGAGGTGGCAGTCAGCGGCCCCGCCCCAGACGGAGAGGCAGTACAATATGTGGGAGAACACGTGTGTCTGGATTAGGAGTTGGCGGGTCTCGGGTGTGAGGTGGTGACGAATTTTATACAGACAGAACAGGATGGAGTTGCACTTTTTGACTAAATTGGAAATGTGTTCCTCCCAGGACAAGTTACGGTCCATGGTGACCTCCAGCATCTTCACGGACGGCAAGGGATTGAGTGTGTGGTTTGAGATGTTGAGCTGAAAGGATGGAGTCTTTTTAAGGGCTTGAGGAGTACCGACAAGGAGGAGGGTGGTCTTGATGGGGTTCATCTTTAAGGAGTTGGCAGTGAAGTAGGATTGGACCGCAATGATGGTATCCTCCTGGCGGGATTTTAGTAGGGATAGGTGTGCTGGGAGGGCGGAGTCGAGGAGCTGGGTGTCGTCTGCGTAGGACACCAGACGCCCGTGAGGAAGGTACGATGCAAGGTCGTTCGTGAAGATGCTGAAGAGGAGTGGGCCCACGAGGGACCCCTGAGGGACGCCGTGGGATAAAGGAAGGGATAGTGATCCGCCTCTCACCACCTGCAGCCGACCATCGAGGTAACTCCGGAACCATCGGGGATCGATGCCGTACCACTGTAGCTTGGTCAGGAGGACACCGTGGTCAACGCTGTCAAAGGCTCTACTAAGGTCGACGGAGGTGACGGCGACGACATGTCCCGCGTCGATCCGGCGCGTCATCCATTCCACAGCGTCGACCACGGCATCCTCCGTCGAGTGGCACGGCCTGTACGCGTATTGTGAAGGCGCCAACAGGCTGTGGGAAACGAGATGCGCCGACAACTGCGTACATACAACCTTCTCGCATAATTTTGACAACACTGATAAAATCGATATCGGCCTAAAATTGCCAGGAGCATCGCGAGGCCCAGATTTATGAAGAGGGAGAACTGAGGCAATTGTCCAGTCACATGGGAAGACGCAAGTGATGACAGAAGTGTTGACGAGATGAAGCAAGTGAGGCCCTAAGACAGCGAAACAGTTTTTCAATGCAAGTAGCGGCACACCATCGAGTCCAACAGCCCTAGAAGAGGACAGTTCTTTCAAGGCACTAGAAAGCATGGGTAAGGTCACCGGTTGTAAGACTAGCCGGGCTGTGGTGACGCACGGTGGTCTCGGAGGGAGAGGTGGCACGCTGTGGCAGCCGGCTGCCAGCTCGGCAGCTATCTTAGGCCCGACTGAGGCGAAATGGCGATTGAAGTCGTCAGCTCGGTCCATCGGCATATCCTCGGCGCCGCCGCCTCCTCTCGTGGGTCGAAGGGTGAACTCACGGATCCCGCGCCAGAAACTCGCACGATCAGACAGCATGGTCGCGCACAGAAAGTCGCGTTTCGCCTGGGCACAGCAAACATATGGCGCTGGTGGTCGCCGGTCGGCTGAATCCAGTGATATGGCGCTGGTGGTCGCCGGTCGGCTGAATCCAGTGATATGGCGCTGGTGGTCGCCGGTCGGCTGAATCCAGTGATATGGCGCTGGTGGTCGCCGGTCGGCTGAATCCAGTGATATGGCGCTGGTGGTCGCCGGTCGACTGAATCCAGTGATATGGCGCTGGTGGTCGCCGGTCGACTGAATCCAGTGATATGGCGCTGGTGGTCGCCGGTCGGCTGAATCCAGTGATATGGCGCTGGTGGTCGCCGGTCGGCTGAATCCAGTGATATGGCGCTGGTGGTCGCCGGTCGGCTGAATCCAGTGATATGGCGCTGGTGGTCGCCGGTCGGCTGAATCCAGTGATATGGCGCTGGTGGTCGCCGGTCGGCTGAATCCAGTGATATGGCGCTGGTGGTCGCCGGTCGGCTGAATCCAGTGATATGGCGCTGGTGGTCGCCGGTCGGCTGAATCCAGTGATATGGCGCTGGTGGTCGCCGGTCGGCTGAATCCAGTGATATGGCGCTGGTGGTCGCCGGTCGACTGAATCCAGTGATATGGCGCTGGTGGTCGCCGGTCGGCTGAATCCAGTGATATGGCGCTGGTGGTCGCCGGTCGGCTGAATCCAGTGATATGGCGCTGGTGGTCGCCGGTCGGCTGAATCCAGTGATATGGCGCTGGTGGTCGCCGGTCGGCTGAATCCAGTGATATGGCGCTGGTGGTCGCCGGTCGGCTGAATCCAGTGATATGGCGCTGGTGGTCGCCGGTCGGCTGAATCCAGTGATATGGCGCTGGTGGTCGCCGGTCGGCTGAATCCAGTGATATGGCGCTGGTGGTCGCCGGTCGACTGAATCCAGTGATATGGCGCTGGTGGTCGCCGGTCGGCTGAATCCAGTGATATGGCGCTGGTGGTCGCCGGTCGGCTGAATCCAGTGATATGGCGCTGGTGGTCGCCGGTCGACTGAATCCAGTGATATGGCGCTGGTGGTCGCCGGTCGGCTGAATCCAGTGATATGGCGCTGGTGGTCGCCGGTCGGCTGAATCCAGTGATATGGCGCTGGTGGTCGCCGGTCGGCTGAATCCAGTGATATGGCGCTGGTGGTCGCCGGTCGGCTGAATCCAGTGATATGGCGCTGGTGGTCGCCGGTCGGCTGAATCCAGTGATATGGCGCTGGTGGTCGCCGGTCGGCTGAATCCAGTGATATGGCGCTGGTGGTCGCCGGTCGACTGAATCCAGTGATATGGCGCTGGTGGTCGCCGGTCGGCTGAATCCAGTGATATGGCGCTGGTGGTCGCCGGTCGGCTGAATCCAGTGATATGGCGCTGGTGGTCGCCGGTCGGCTGAATCCAGTGATATGGCGCTGGTGGTCGCCGGTCGGCTGAATCCAGTGATATGGCGCTGGTGGTCGCCGGTCGGCTGAATCCAGTGATATTGTTCATGTATTTGCGAATCATTCCATATAAATGGCTTAATGTTCGATTCGAGTGAAAGGGATACAAGTTGGGCGATACAAACGAAGAACACGACAGACAATTTAAAACACGCATCGCACACATACAAGAAATCGTGGTAACTATGTTAATAAAACGTACGAATTCAAGCTTTCACACACCGTCGTCACAATTTTCGAGTTGGGATTTTGGCACGGCGAGGCTCCGGGAGGCCATAACGGCCGGCGTCAGGTGGTTCCAAGACGAGGCCGCCCTATAGGAAAAAGCCCTGCGCGACATGGATAGCCGGAAAGCGGGCAGCTCTAGAGCACCAGCCACCGCAGCCCGCGTGAGGCGCTCACTCACAGCGGTGCGAGGGATGAATAGCGATCGGATCGCTGCCGGGGCGCGGGGATCGTTTAAGGCTCTGTAGACGCCGATACAGTCGCGGCGCGCAACGAGGTCGCGTATACCACGCCAGCCTAGCGACTCCACGATCGGTGAGATATGATCACGACCCCGCGCACCCGAGACGATCCTTGCCGCGAAATTTATCACCTTTTGTACCCGGCTGAGGTGGCAGTCAGCGGCCCCGCCCCAGACGGAGAGGCAGTACAATATGTGGGAGAACACGTGTGTCTGGATTAGGAGTTGGCGGGTCTCGGGTGTGAGGTGGTGACGAATTTTATACAGACAGAACAGGATGGAGTTGCACTTTTTGACTAAATTGGAAATGTGTTCCTCCCAGGACAAGTTACGGTCCATGGTGACCTCCAGCATCTTCACGGACGGCAAGGGATTGAGTGTGTGGTTTGAGATGTTGAGCTGAAAGGATGGAGTCTTTTTAAGGGCTTGAGGAGTACCGACAAGGAGGAGGGTGGTCTTGATGGGGTTCATCTTTAAGGAGTTGGCAGTGAAGTAGGATTGGACCGCAATGATGGTATCCTCCTGGCGGGATTTTAGTAGGGATAGGTGTGCTGGGAGGGCGGAGTCGAGGAGCTGGGTGTCGTCTGCGTAGGACACCAGACGCCCGTGAGGAAGGTACGATGCAAGGTCGTTCGTGAAGATGCTGAAGAGGAGTGGGCCCACGAGGGACCCCTGAGGGACGCCGTGGGATAAAGGAAGGGATAGTGATCCGCCTCTCACCACCTGCAGCCGACCATCGAGGTAACTCCGGAACCATCGGGGATCGATGCCGTACCACTGTAGCTTGGTCAGGAGGACACCGTGGTCAACGCTGTCAAAGGCTCTACTAAGGTCGACGGAGGTGACGGCGACGACATGTCCCGCGTCGATCCGGCGCGTCATCCATTCCACAGCGTCGACCACGGCATCCTCCGTCGAGTGGCACGGCCTGTACGCGTATTGTGAAGGCGCCAACAGGCTGTGGGAAACGAGATGCGCCGACAACTGCGTACATACAACCTTCTCGCATAATTTTGACAACACTGATAAAATCGATATCGGCCTAAAATTGCCAGGAGCATCGCGAGGCCCAGATTTATGAAGAGGGAGAACTGAGGCAATTGTCCAGTCACATGGGAAGACGCAAGTGATGACAGAAGTGTTGACGAGATGAAGCAAGTGAGGCCCTAAGACAGCGAAACAGTTTTTCAATGCAAGTAGCGGCACACCATCGAGTCCAACAGCCCTAGAAGAGGACAGTTCTTTCAAGGCACTAGAAAGCATGGGTAAGGTCACCGGTTGTAAGACTAGCCGGGCTGTGGTGACGCACGGTGGTCTCGGAGGGAGAGGTGGCACGCTGTGGCAGCCGGCTGCCAGCTCGGCAGCTATCTTAGGCCCGACTGAGGCGAAATGGCGATTGAAGTCGTCAGCTCGGTCCATCGGCATATCCTCGGCGCCGCCGCCTCCTCTCGTGGGTCGAAGGGTGAACTCACGGATCCCGCGCCAGAAACTCGCACGATCAGACAGCATGGTCGCGCACAGAAAGTCGCGTTTCGCCTGGGCACAGCAAACATATGGCGCTGGTGGTCGCCGGTCGGCTGAATCCAGTGATATGGCGCTGGTGGTCGCCGGTCGGCTGAATCCAGTGATATGGCGCTGGTGGTCGCCGGTCGGCTGAATCCAGTGATATGGCGCTGGTGGTCGCCGGTCGGCTGAATCCAGTGATATGGCGCTGGTGGTCGCCGGTCGACTGAATCCAGTGATATGGCGCTGGTGGTCGCCGGTCGACTGAATCCAGTGATATGGCGCTGGTGGTCGCCGGTCGGCTGAATCCAGTGATATGGCGCTGGTGGTCGCCGGTCGGCTGAATCCAGTGATATGGCGCTGGTGGTCGCCGGTCGGCTGAATCCAGTGATATGGCGCTGGTGGTCGCCGGTCGGCTGAATCCAGTGATATGGCGCTGGTGGTCGCCGGTCGGCTGAATCCAGTGATATGGCGCTGGTGGTCGCCGGTCGGCTGAATCCAGTGATATGGCGCTGGTGGTCGCCGGTCGGCTGAATCCAGTGATATGGCGCTGGTGGTCGCCGGTCGGCTGAATCCAGTGATATGGCGCTGGTGGTCGCCGGTCGACTGAATCCAGTGATATGGCGCTGGTGGTCGCCGGTCGGCTGAATCCAGTGATATGGCGCTGGTGGTCGCCGGTCGGCTGAATCCAGTGATATGGCGCTGGTGGTCGCCGGTCGGCTGAATCCAGTGATATGGCGCTGGTGGTCGCCGGTCGGCTGAATCCAGTGATATGGCGCTGGTGGTCGCCGGTCGGCTGAATCCAGTGATATGGCGCTGGTGGTCGCCGGTCGGCTGAATCCAGTGATATGGCGCTGGTGGTCGCCGGTCGGCTGAATCCAGTGATATGGCGCTGGTGGTCGCCGGTCGACTGAATCCAGTGATATGGCGCTGGTGGTCGCCGGTCGGCTGAATCCAGTGATATGGCGCTGGTGGTCGCCGGTCGGCTGAATCCAGTGATATGGCGCTGGTGGTCGCCGGTCGACTGAATCCAGTGATATGGCGCTGGTGGTCGCCGGTCGGCTGAATCCAGTGATATGGCGCTGGTGGTCGCCGGTCGGCTGAATCCAGTGATATGGCGCTGGTGGTCGCCGGTCGGCTGAATCCAGTGATATGGCGCTGGTGGTCGCCGGTCGGCTGAATCCAGTGATATGGCGCTGGTGGTCGCCGGTCGGCTGAATCCAGTGATATGGCGCTGGTGGTCGCCGGTCGGCTGAATCCAGTGATATGGCGCTGGTGGTCGCCGGTCGACTGAATCCAGTGATATGGCGCTGGTGGTCGCCGGTCGGCTGAATCCAGTGATATGGCGCTGGTGGTCGCCGGTCGGCTGAATCCAGTGATATGGCGCTGGTGGTCGCCGGTCGGCTGAATCCAGTGATATGGCGCTGGTGGTCGCCGGTCGGCTGAATCCAGTGATATGGCGCTGGTGGTCGCCGGTCGACTGAATCCAGTGATATGGCGCTGGTGGTCGCCGGTCGACTGAATCCAGTGATATGGCGCTGGTGGTCGCCGGTCGGCTGAATCCAGTGATATGGCGCTGGTGGTCGCCGGTCGGCTGAATCCAGTGATATGGCGCTGGTGGTCGCCGGTCGGCTGAATCCAGTGATATGGCGCTGGTGGTCGCCGGTCGGCTGAATCCAGTGATATGGCGCTGGTGGTCGCCGGTCGGCTGAATCCAGTGATATGGCGCTGGTGGTCGCCGGTCGACTGAATCCAGTGATATGGCGCTGGTGGTCGCCGGTCGGCTGAATCCAGTGATATGGCGCTGGTGGTCGCCGGTCGGCTGAATCCAGTGATATGGCGCTGGTGGTCGCCGGTCGGCTGAATCCAGTGATATGGCGCTGGTGGTCGCCGGTCGGCTGAATCCAGTGATATGGCGCTGGTGGTCGCCGGTCGGCTGAATCCAGTGATATGGCGCTGGTGGTCGCCGGTCGGCTGAATCCAGTGATATGGCGCTGGTGGTCGCCGGTCGGCTGAATCCAGTGATATGGCGCTGGTGGTCGCCGGTCGGCTGAATCCAGTGATATGGCGCTGGTGGTCGCCGGTCGGCTGAATCCAGTGATATGGCGCTGGTGGTCGCCGGTCGGCTGAATCCAGTGATATGGCGCTGGTGGTCGCCGGTCGGCTGAATCCAGTGATATGGCGCTGGTGGTCGCCGGTCGGCTGAATCCAGTGATATGGCGCTGGTGGTCGCCGGTCGGCTGAATCCAGTGATATGGCGCTGGTGGTCGCCGGTCGGCTGAATCCAGTGATATGGCGCTGGTGGTCGCCGGTCGGCTGAATCCAGTGATATGGCGCTGGTGGTCGCCGGTCGACTGAATCCAGTGATATGGCGCTGGTGGTCGCCGGTCGGCTGAATCCAGTGATATGGCGCTGGTGGTCGCCGGTCGACTGAATCCAGTGATATGGCGCTGGTGGTCGCCGGTCGGCTGAATCCAGTGATATGGCGCTGGTGGTCGCCGGTCGGCTGAATCCAGTGATATGGCGCTGGTGGTCGCCGGTCGACTGAATCCAGTGATATGGCGCTGGTGGTCGCCGGTCGACTGAATCCAGTGATATGGCGCTGGTGGTCGCCGGTCGGCTGAATCCAGTGATATGGCGCTGGTGGTCGCCGGTCGGCTGAATCCAGTGATATGGCGCTGGTGGTCGCCGGTCGGCTGAATCCAGTGATATGGCGCTGGTGGTCGCCGGTCGACTGAATCCAGTGATATGGCGCTGGTGGTCGCCGGTCGGCTGAATCCAGTGATATGGCGCTGGTGGTCGCCGGTCGGCTGAATCCAGTGATATGGCGCTGGTGGTCGCCGGTCGGCTGAATCCAGTGATATGGCGCTGGTGGTCGCCGGTCGGCTGAATCCAGTGATATGGCGCTGGTGGTCGCCGGTCGGCTGAATCCAGTGATATGGCGCTGGTGGTCGCCGGTCGGCTGAATCCAGTGATATGGCGCTGGTGGTCGCCGGTCGGCTGAATCCAGTGATATGGCGCTGGTGGTCGCCGGTCGGCTGAATCCAGTGATATGGCGCTGGTGGTCGCCGGTCGGCTGAATCCAGTGATATGGCGCTGGTGGTCGCCGGTCGACTGAATCCAGTGATATGGCGCTGGTGGTCGCCGGTCGACTGAATCCAGTGATATGGCGCTGGTGGTCGCCGGTCGGCTGAATCCAGTGACCATAAGTCGTTGACACGTTCCGAGCTGTTCATGAGCTGTGTTATTCTGAACATCTCGTCCCCGGTCTAACACGTTCAGAGCTGTTCATCTGAACAGCCCGTGAGCTGTGTTATTCTGAACATCTCGTCCCCGGTCTGACACGTTCCGACCTGTTCATCTGAACAGCCCGTGAGCTGTGTTATTCTGAACATCTCATCCCCGGTCTGACACGTTCCGAGCTGTTCATCTGAACAGCCCGTGAGCTGTGTTATTCTGAACATCTCATCCCCGGTCTGACACGTTCCGAGCTGTTCATCTGAACAGCCCGTGAGCTGTGTTATTCTGAACATCTCGTCCCCGGTCTGACACGTTCCGACCTGTTCATCTGAACAGCCCGTGAGCTGTGTTATTCTGAACATCTCATCCCCGGTCTGACACGTTCCGAGCTGTTCATCTGAACAGCCCGTGAGCTGTGTTATTCTGAACATCTCATCCCCGGTCTGACACGTTCCGAGCTGTTCATCTGAACAGCCCGTGAGCTGTGTTATTCTGAACATCTCGTCCCTCGGTCTAACACGTTCCGAGCTGTTCATCTGAACAGCCCGTGAGCTGTGTTATTCTGAACATCTCGTCCCCGGTCTGACACGTTCCAAGTTGTTCATCTGAACAGCCCGTGAGCTGTGTTATTCTGAACATCTCGTCCCCGGTCTGACACGTTCCGAGCTGTTCGTCTGAACAGCCCGTGAGCTGTGTTATTCTGAACATCTCGTCCCCGGTCTGACACGTTCCGAGCTGTTCATCTGAACAGCCCGTGGGCTGTGTTATTCTGAACATCTCGTCCCCGGTCTGACACGTTCCGAGCTGTTCATCTGAACAGCCCGTGAGCTGTGTTATTCTGAACATCTCGTCCCCGGTCTGACACGTTCCGAGCTGTTCATCTGAACAGCCCGTGAGCTGTGTTATTCTGAACATCTCGTCCCCGGTCTGACACGTTCCGAGCTGTTCATCTGAACAGCCCGTGAGCTGTGTTATTCTGAACATCTCGTCCCCGGTCTGACACGTTCCGAGCTGTTCATCTGAACAGCCCGTGAGCTGTGTTATTCTGAACATCTCGTCCCCGGTCTGACACGTTCCGAGCTGTTCATCTGAACAGCCCGTGAGCTGTGTTATTCTGAACATCTCGTCCCCGGTCTGACACGTTCCGAGCTGTTCATCTGAACAGCCCGTGAGCTGTGTTATTCTGAACATCTCGTCCCCGGTCTGACACGTTCCGACCTGTTCATCTGAATAGCCCGTGAGCTGTGTTATTCTGAACATCTCGTCCCCGGTCTGACACGTTCCGAGCTGTTCATCTGAACAGCCCGTGAGCTGTGTTATTCTGAACATCTCGTCCCCGGTCTGACACGTTCCGACCTGTTCATCTGAACAGCCCGTGAGCTGTGTTATTCTGAACATCTCGTCCCCGGTCTGACACGTTCCGAGCTGTTCATCTGAACAGCCCGTGAGCTGTGTTATTCTGAACATCTCGTCCCCGGTCTGACACGTTCCGACCTGTTCATCTGAACAGCCCGTGAGCTGTGTTATTCTGAACATCTCGTCCCCGGTCTGACACGTTCCGAGCTGTTCATCTGAACAGCCCGTGAGCTGTGTTATTCTGAACATCTCGTCCCCGGTCTAACACGTTCAGAGCTGTTCATCTGAACAGCCCGTGAGCTGTGTTATTCTGAACATCTCGTCCCCGGTCTGACACGTTCCGACCTGTTCATCTGAACAGCCCGTGAGCTGTGTTATTCTGAACATCTCGTCCCCGGTCTGACACGTTCCGACCTGTTCATCTGAACAGCCCGTGAGCTGTGTTATTCTGAACATCTCGTCCCCGGTCTGACACGTTCCGAGCTGTTCATCTGAACAGCCCGTGAGCTGTGTTATTCTGAACATCTCGTCCCCGATCTGACACGTTCCGACCTGTTCATCTGAACAGCCCGTGAGCTGTGTTATTCTGAACATCTCATCCCCGGTCTGACACGTTCCGAGCTGTTCATCTGAACAGCCCGTGAGCTGTGTTATTCTGAACATCTCATCCCCGGTCTGACACGTTCCGAGCTGTTCATCTGAACAGCCCGTGAGCTGTGTTATTCTGAACATCTCGTCCCTCGGTCTAACACGTTCCGAGCTGTTCATCTGAACAGCCCGTGAGCTGTGTTATTCTGAACATCTCGTCCCCGGTCTGACACGTTCCAAGTTGTTCATCTGAACAGCCCGTGAGCTGTGTTATTCTGAACATCTCGTCCCCGGTCTGACACGTTCCGAGCTGTTCGTCTGAACAGCCCGTGAGCTGTGTTATTCTGAACATCTCGTCCCCGGTCTGACACGTTCCGAGCTGTTCATCTGAACAGCCCGTGGGCTGTGTTATTCTGAACATCTCGTCCCCGGTCTGACACGTTCCGAGCTGTTCATCTGAACAGCCCGTGAGCTGTGTTATTCTGAACATCTCGTCCCCGGTCTGACACGTTCCGAGCTGTTCATCTGAACAGCCCGTGAGCTGTGTTATTCTGAACATCTCGTCCCCGGTCTGACACGTTCCGAGCTGTTCATCTGAACAGCCCGTGAGCTGTGTTATTCTGAACATCTCGTCCCCGGTCTGACACGTTCCGAGCTGTTCATCTGAACAGCCCGTGAGCTGTGTTATTCTGAACATCTCGTCCCCGGTCTGACACGTTCCGAGCTGTTCATCTGAACAGCCCGTGAGCTGTGTTATTCTGAACATCTCGTCCCCGGTCTGACACGTTCCGACCTGTTCATCTGAATAGCCCGTGAGCTGTGTTATTCTGAACATCTCGTCCCCGGTCTGACACGTTCCGAGCTGTTCATCTGAACAGCCCGTGAGCTGTGTTATTCTGAACATCTCGTCCCCGGTCTGACACGTTCCGACCTGTTCATCTGAACAGCCCGTGAGCTGTGTTATTCTGAACATCTCGTCCCCGGTCTGACACGTTCCGAGCTGTTCATCTGAACAGCCCGTGAGCTGTGTTATTCTGAACATCTCGTCCCCGGTCTGACACGTTCCGACCTGTTCATCTGAACAGCCCGTGAGCTGTGTTATTCTGAACATCTCGTCCCCGGTCTGACACGTTCCGAGCTGTTCATCTGAACAGCCCGTGAGCTGTGTTATTCTGAACATCTCGTCCCCGGTCTGTCACGTTCCGACCTGTTCATCTGAACAGCCCGTGAGCTGTGTTATTCTGAACATCTCGTCCCCGGTCTGACACGTTCCGACCTGTTCATCTGAACAGCCCGTGAGCTGTGTTATTCTGAACATCTCGTCCCCGGTCTGACACGTTCCGAGCTGTTCATCTGAACAGCCCGTGAGCTGTGTTATTCTGAACATCTCGTCCCCGGTCTGACACGTTCCGAGCTGTTCATCTGAACAGCCCGTGAGCTGTGTTATTCTGAACATCTCGTCCCCGGTCTGACACGTTCCGAGCTGTTCATCTGAACAGCCCGTGAGCTGTGTTATTCTGAACATCTCGTCCCCGGTCTGACACGTTCCGAGCTGTTCATCTGAACAGCCCGTGAGCTGTGTTATTCTGAACATCTCGTCTCCGGTCTGACACGTTCCGAGCTGTTCGTCTGAACAGCCCGTGCGCTGTGTTATTCTGAACATCTCGTCCCCGGTCTGACACGTTCCAAGTTGTTCATCTGAACAGCCCGTGAGCTGTGTTATTCTGAACATCTCGTCCCCGGTCTGACATGTTCCGAGCTGTTCATCTGAACAGCCCGTGAGCTGTGTTATTCTGAACATCTCGTCCCCGGTCTGACACGTTCCGAGCTGTTCATCTGAACAGCCCGTGAGCTGTGTTATTCTGCACATCTCGTCCCCGGTCTGACACGTTCCGACCTGTTCATCTGAACAGCCCGTGAGCTGTGTTATTCTGAACATCTCGTCCCCGGTCTGACACGTTCAG
The DNA here is from genome assembly GCA_036785665.1 of Chirona hameri. Lineage (NCBI taxonomy): Eukaryota > Metazoa > Arthropoda > Thecostraca > Balanomorpha > Balanidae > Chirona > Chirona hameri. Next base: position 65,538 of record JAXIVJ010003597.1, read on the forward strand.
AGCTGGTCGTCTGAGCGGCGGCAGCTCGTTTGTCAGCGCTGTGGCCTATTTACACGGTGGCGGCCATCGCGGCTCAGCGACGCGCCGGATCCACACTTCGCTCCGAGAGGGAGTGAGACCTGCCCCATCATTGATCACTGGCCGCCCCCGCCCCCGCCCCGCCCGCCGCCCACCAGCCGCCGCCCGCCGCCCGCCGCCCACCGGCCGTCCGAGAGCAGGCTACGCCGATGACAAATGACGCCCAATTGTTTGTTAGTAAATATGGGGCTGAGAAGATTAGCTGTGCAAAAACAAGATCTTCGCGAGTCTTCGAAGTAATCATTTAAACAAGAAATCTCACGCTCTCGGCTGGCAAAAAGTAGGGACGCCGCCCGCCGGTCTGCTCGACCAATGACAAAAACAGACAATGCGAAAACAACAGGGCCTGATGTATGGTCCGTGTCAGGGCTCTCTCAGCGCGCGCACATTTTTTTGTGGGCGGCCTGGATGGCAGAGTAACCGCCCCCAGCTCATTATGCGGCCATTTGTAAATGGCCATCAGCAGCGGACCCACAGGCGACGACACGCGGCTCAACAAGCTCGGCCCTGACGACGAGTGGGCGGTTCTGACACGGAGAGAGGAGATGACGGGGAGAGGAGGGAGAGGAGGCGGCTCTGACGAGGATAGGAGGCATCTCTGACGGGAAGAGGAGGGAGAGGAGGCAGCTCTGACGCGGAGAGGAGGCGGCTCTGACGGGGAGAGGAAGGAGAGGAGGCAGCTCTGACGCGGAGAGGAGGCGGCTCTGATGGGGAGAGGAGGGAGAAGAGGCGGCTCTGACGGGGAGAGGATGGAGAGGAGGCGGCTCTGACGGGGAGAGGAGGGAGAGGAGGCGGCTCTGACGCGGAGAGGAGGCGGCTCTGACGGGGAGAGGAGGGAGAAGAGGCGGCTCTGACGGGGAGAGGAGGGAGAGGAGGCGGCTCTGACACGAAGAGAGGAGATGACGGGGAGAGGAGGGAGAGGAGGCAGCTCTGAGGCGGAGAGGAGGCGACTCTTACGGGGAGAGGAGGGAGAAGAGGCGGCTCTGACGGGGAGAGGAGGGAGAGGAGGCGGCTCTGACGCGGAGAGGAGGCGGCTCTGACGGGAAGAGGAGGGAGAGGAGGCAGCTCTGAGGCGGAGAGGAGGGAGAGGAGGTAGGTCTGACGCGGAGAGGAGGCGGCTCTGACGGGGAGAGGAGGGAGAGGAGGCGGCTCTGACGGGGAGAGGAGGGAGAGAATGCGGCTCTGACGAGGAGAGGAGACTGCTCTGACGGGAAGAGGAGGGAGAGGAGGCAGCTCTGACACGGAGAGAAGGGAGAAGAGGCGGCTCTGACGGGGAGAGGAGGCAGCTCTGACGGGAAGAGGAGGGAGAGGAGGCAGCTCTGACGCAGAGAGGAGGCGACTCTTACGGGGAGAGGAGGGAGAAGAGGCGGCTCTGACGGGGAGAGGAGGGAGAGGAGGCGGCTCTGACGCGGAGAGGAGGTGGCTCTGATGGGAGAGGAGGGAGAAGAGACGGCTCTGACGGGGAGAGGAGGTGGCTCTGATGGGAGAGGAGGGAGAAGAGGCGGCTCTGACGGGGAGAGGAGGCAGCTCTGATGGGAGAAGAGACGGCTCTGACGGGAGAGTTCAAGAGAGACAAAGTCGCTCTGATGGGAGGAAACGGCTCCAGTCTTCCCTTTGAATTACACCAAGCGTTTCCTTTGCAGTGTTCTTGTCAAGTCCCTTTCTCGCTGAAATTGCGGGTGCATCACTTCGCGGGGAAGCTGCCTTGCTTCTCCGTATGAGCAACGGAGGCGGCGATTGTCTCCGCGGGCGAGTGAATGGTGTTGGCGGTTGTGAGGAACATTGTCTGTTTTGTGGCAGGCCATCAGAGTAACGGATCAGCGCCGCGCTGAGCTCGGCCGCGCCACTGATTGCTGCAGTGCGCCTGATTGGCCGCGGCCGTCCGGCGCCAGATTGGCCGCGCCACTCGCCGCGTCTGCCGCACTCCCCCGGGACGCGTCAGAAATGGCGCGATACTACCGCCGTCACCATTGAAGCGGCACCCGATTAAATCAGGAAGGAATGACTGCAGAGAGGATCAGACCAGATTGAATGACGGAGAAAAAGAGAATAAATTTGTCTCTGGGAGGGAGACAAACGAGCGATAACAATAGAGGCGGCGCCAAACTCTTTATTGAGCCAGCTCCCGGCGTTGATTAAACGTGATGAATACCGCCCCGGGCGAGAGAGCATCTTCAGAGGCGGCGGAGAGCGCTCCCCACCTACTGCTGACAACAGGACTCACTATGTGTGTCTGTGGGGGGGGGGGGGGGGGGGGGGGGGGCACGTGCAGGCGTGCGTGCGTGCGTGCGTGAATGTATGCGTGTGTGCATGCGTGCATGCGTGCGTGTGTGTGTGTGCGTGGGTGCGTGCGTGCGTGCGTGCGTGCGTGCGTGCGTGCGTGCGTGCGTGCGTGCGTGCGTGAATGTATGCGTGTGTGCATGCGTGCATGCGTGCGTGTGTGTGTGTGCGTGGGTGCGTGCGTGCGTGCGTGCGTGCGTGCGTGCGTGCGTGCGTGCGTGCGTGCGTGCGTGCGTGCGTGCGTGCGTGCGTGCGTGCGTGCGTGCGTGCGTGCGTGCGTGCGTGCGTGCGTGCGTGCGTGCGTGCGTGCGTGCGTGCGTGCGTGCGTGCGTGCGTGCGTGCGTGCGTGCGTGTGTGCGTGCGTGCGTGCGTGCGTGCGTGCGTGCGTGCGTGCGTGCGTGTGTGTGTGTGTGTGTGTGTGTGTGTGTGTGTGTGTGTGTGTGTGTGTGTGTGTGTGTGTGTGTGTGTGTGCGCGCGCGTGTGTGTGTGTTTGTATGTGCGTGCGTGCGTGCGTGCATGCGTGCGTGCGTTTGTGCGTGCGTGAATGTGTGTGTGCGTACGTGAATGTGTGCGTGCGTGCGTGTGTGCGTGCGTGCGTGTGTGCGTGCGTGCGTGCGTGCGTGCGTGCGTGCGTGCGTGCGTGCGTGCGTGCGTGCGTGCGTGCGTGCGTGCGTGCGTGCGTGCGTGCGTGCGTGCGTGCGTGCGTGCGTGCGTGCGTGCGTGCGTGCGTGCGTGCGTGCGTGCGTGCGTGCGTGCGTGCGTGCGTGCGTGCGTGCGTGCGTGCGTGCGTGCGTGCGTGCGTGCGTGCGTGCGTGCGTGCGTGCGTGCGTGCGTGCGTGCGTGCGTGCGTGCGTGCGTGCGTGCGTGCGTGCGTGCGTGCGTGCGTGCGTGCGTGCGTGCGTGCGTGCGTGCGTGCGTGCGTGCGTGCGTGCGTGCGTGCGTGCGTGCGTGCGTGCGTGCGTGCGTGCGTGCGTGCGTGCGTGCGTGCGTGCGTGTGTGTGTGTGTGTGTGTGTGTGTGTGTGTGTGTGTGTGTGTGTGTGTGTGTGTGTGTGTGTGTGTGTGTGTGTGTGTGTGTGTGTGTGTGTGTGTGTGTGTGTGTGTGTGTGTGTGTGTGTGTGTGTGTGTGTGTGTGTGTGTGTGTGTGTGTGTGTGTGTGTGTGTGTGTGTGTGTGTGTGTGTGTGTGTGTGTGTGTGTGTGTGTGTGTGTGTGTGTGTGTGTGTGTGTGTGTGTGTGTGTGTGTGTGTGTGTGTGTGTGTGTGTGTGTGTGTGTGTGTGTGTGTGTGTGTGTGTGTGTGTGTGTGTGTGTGTGTGTGTGTGTGTGTGTGTGTGTGTGTGTGTGTGTGTGTGTGTGTGTGTGTGTGTGTGTGTGTGTGTGTGTGTGTGTGTGTGTGTGTGTGTGTGTGTGTGTGTGTCTGAGGGACCTGAGGTGCCCCCAGCCAGCCTGAGGGGTTCTCTAAGGCCGACAGAAGTCCCTCAGTCGGTTTGAGGGGCCCTCGGTTCGGTAGGCCTGAGGGACCCTCGGAAGGCCTGAGTAGCCGAAAACTAAAGCCGAGTGTTGGCTGGTCAGTTATATTGTTATAAACGCATATATAGGGCACATGGTAGTGAGTAGGCCCTCAGTACAATATGGGGGGTCCTGAAGCTCCGGGGCCCCTGGAAATTGCTCCCCCCTCCCTCTCCCCCCCCCCCCCCCCCCGAAAATATGATCCGCCGCCACTGCCTATAGCAGAAATCAGACGCGATTTTGAATCCTATTCACTGGCGACTAAACTGTACTGTATATAGACTGTACAACTGACAGCCGCCAGAATCTTCTAGTTCGGATGGCACCGGGTTCTTTAACAACTTAATCCCGGTCACTTATCAGCTGAAGCCGAAATTGTCCTAACGAACCAGGGTACCTACGGTGACAGTGAGGTAAAATCGGTAATATAGGGAAAACTCCTGCTTTCAATTGTGGCGAAACTACCTAACATTTTACTTTTTTTATAGAAGAAATTATTTTACGATGACAGCGTGTAAAATGCCCTCGCAAGCGTGCGCTCAAATGATTTCCAGATATTTTTGTCCTAAATATGTAGGTATAGTTTGGTAAATTGCCGCACATTAATTAGTTTTTCGGTATGAAATACGTTTGTACAAGAATATAACGAGTCGTTCAGAAACATTTGTCTCACATTGTGGCAAAAATGTCCCAATACATAAGATAAGGATATAACGTTATCAGTCCGTCCATATATAGCTCAGTCCATAGAGCGCTGGGCTCTTGACCTCACCCGGTAGTGGCAGCCCGGATTCGAGTCGCTTCGGCGCTCGCTATTTTCCCCTGACTGGGATGACCTGCGGCCGGTGGCAGCGGTCGCGTTCAAGGTCAGTTGACGTTAGAGGGCGGGGCGGACCGTGTCCAGGTATGTCAGGCAAGTACAACTTTCGCCTCTAAATTATGCCGGATGCCAGGAATTGCGCGATCGGGTGGCGGGGTTAGGACCTGCGCAACAAGCTATGCTTGGCGCGGGTGCTCACCTCGGAAATCCATCCATTCAAAACATTCAGACTAAATATAAAAAGTTAAGTGTGAGACATTGGGGGAAAATGTTACCTAGTGATCTGTGGTACTGCGTCTATTTTTGTGTTCATGGGCGGATCCAGAGGGGGGGGGGGGGGATGGACCATGCCCCCCCGAAACCACCTGAAATTGGCGCAAATTGACACATTTCCTGATATAGAAAACAATCTAGGCAACTTTTACTAAGAACAATTTATTTTAAATCAGCTCTCAATGCATGCGATGCAGCATGCGAAATCCGATGAGTTTTCAGAATTGTGTGAGACTTGTTGCGATTTGGCCCCCAAACAGCCGTTCTGGATCTGCGTTTGTCTGTGTTATATCCCTGAATGGCATGAGACGTGTTACTCGTACGGTATAATGGTGGTACCTAATAAACCTATACCAGTTATAGGATAAGGTGCTCAAACACGCAACCCAGTTGGTCTAAACGCACCTGTACTCTGGTTATACCTTTGTCTGTGTTATATCCCTGAATGGCATGAGACGTGCTACTCGTACGGTATAATGGTGGTACCTAATGAACCTATACCAGTTATAGGATAAGGTGCTCAAACACGCAACCCAGTTGGTCTAAACGCACCTGTACTCTGGTTATACCTTTGTCTGTGTTATATCCCTGAATGGCATGAGACGTGTTACTCGTACGGTATAATGGTGGTACCTAATAAACCTATACCAGTTATAGGATAAGGTGCTCAAACACGCAACCCAGTTGGTCTAAACGCACCTGTACTCTGGTTATACCTTTGTCTGTGTTATATCCCTGAATGGCATGAGACGTGCTACTCGTACGGTATAATGGTGGTACCTAATAAACCTATACCAGTTATAGGATAAGGTGCTCAAACACGCAACCCAGTTGGTCTAAACGCACCTGTACTCTGGTTATACCTTTGTCTGTGTTATATGCCTGAATGGCATGAGACGTGTTACTCGTACGGTATAATGTTGGTACCTAATAAACCTATACCAGTTATAGGATAAGGTGCTCAAAGACGCAACCCAGTTGGTCTAAACGCACCTGTACTCTGGTTATACCTTTGTCTGTGTTATATCCCTGAATGGCATGAGAAGACGTGTTACTCGTACGGTATAATGTTGGTACCTAATAAACCTATACCAGTTATAGGATAAGGTGCTCAAACACGCAACCCAGTTGGTCTAAACGCACCTGTACTCTGGTTATACCTTTGTCTGTGTTATATCCCTGAATGGCATGAGACGTGCTACTCGTACGGTATAATGTTGGTACCTAATGAACCTATACCAGTTATAGGATAAGGTGCTCAAACACGCAACCCAGTTGGTCTAAACGCACCTGTACTCTGGCCGTGAGCTGTGATGAGACACCGGGGCGTCGCTACCGGGGGGGGGGGGGGGGGGCGTGTGTCCCGCCCCCCCCCCCACACTTTTGAGCGGGCGCCGGAGGCACCCCCTCAAAAAGTGGGTCTGTTCTGGATTTTGAAAGGGCGCCGCTCTGAGGGCGGCCAGATGTCTTCCGAAGGCGGCATGATGTTTTCCAAGGGCGGCATAATGCCCTCTGAGGGCGGCAAAATGCTTTCCGAGGGCGGCAAGATGTTCTAAGGGCGGCAAGATGTCTTCCGAGGTCTTCCGAGTGCGGCAAGACGTCTTCTGAGGGCGGCATAATGCGCTCTGGGGGCGGCAAGATGCCTTCCAACTTCCAAGGACGGCATGGTGCCTTTCGAGGGCGTCAAGATGTCTTCCGAGGGCGGCATGATGCCTTCCGAGGGCGACGAGATACCTTCTGGGGAGGCATAATGCTTTGTGATTGTGCAGTCAGCGCCCCTGCATGCTTCGCAGGGGGGGGGGGGCGCCCCTGCGAGTGCAGGTGTCGCCCCTCAAGTCTTTGCCCCTCACCCCTTTGTATCGGAAATGGGACACCTTTTGGACAGATGACGATCCCAACAGCTGTACCCCCCCCTCCGGAAATGTGTTTTCTGGTTGTGCGCCTGGGCTTGGATTATTCTCCACTGTACCTGTCATGATGCACCGAAGCGATCGGTACCATTGTTATGTATGTGCGATTTACCGTTTGCAAGTTATTGGCTGATGTTTCCTTTCCTTCCTTGATAAGCTTTCCTTTAATTATTTTCTTCATTGTGATTTTTGTTTACTACCCATACCTTCAGTGCTATGAATATGTGCAACGCATGCAACGCATCGAGTGGTAGTCGATATGATCCGTTAACCCGCGCCCCGCTGGGGTCGACAGCCCAACGCGCCCCGTTGGGGGTAAATTATGCCCCCCTCGTATCTTCTGAACCAATGACCGCAGCGGGACGCACAAGACGGCGATCGAAAACTCTCAACGAGACGAATATATTGCATACCCGAAATTCTGTAAACAAGGTCACATGTCAGGTAAGATCATGTCAAAGGTCAAAATTGAGGAATTTGAGTTTTTGGGCCATACTTTCCATCCTTAGATGCCTTAGATGCGACTATATCGCACAAGGTGCTCTCAAAGGTATAATGCGTCTCCCGTATAAGCGAAAGTGAATTTGCAAACAAAGGTCAAGGTCAATGTCAGGTCACAAAAGGTCACAGGTCTACGAAATCCATGCGACACATGTTGTATGGGTTATTGTACACGTATAATTCGATAGTAGCAGTCATTTTCACAACCTGACCCCATAAATAACCCTCAGATCAAGGTCAGTCAGGTCATAACAAGGACAACATTTGAAATTGATTAATATAAATACCAAAGGCATGTTTCTAGACCAGGTTTGTCTCAGAAATACAGCGGTAGTATTCATTTGTCTGTATCTGGTCAATAAAAGCCAAAAAATGTAACTTAAAAAAATGACGTCATGAGTTACTTATACTTAGGGAGCCATAAGTTAGTCAAAAATAAAGATATTACTTTGAAATTTGCTTTGGGTATCGTCCATCCTTAGTTCTCTAACATATATTCCGGTTTGTTGAATATCTTCTTTTTTTTAAATTGTGGAAAAAAAGTTTTTTTTTATTTCTTAGGGTCAAAAACCCCAAATTTCGCAAATCCGAGATAACCATTTTGAAGAGAATGTCATTTTCGTTCTTTTGACGTTTTTGTTTTGCAATTTGCATCAAAACTTGATTTTCTACTCATAGTTTTCAAGTTATTTAGAAAATCCGGGAGGGGGTACAATTAAACAAAAAAGATTTTGTGGAAATTAAAAAAAAAAAAATTTGGAGTCAAAAAACAAAAAAAATGCCAATCCGAAATAGCGATTTTGAAGGGAATGTCATTTCCGTTCTTTTTACGTTTTTGTTTTCCAATTTGCATCAAAACTTGATTTTCTACTCACAGTTTTCAAGTTACTGAGAAAATCTGAGAGGGGGTTAAAATTTACCCCCCCCCCCCTCCCAGCGGGGCGCGGGTTAATTAAACTAGTCGCTCATTAGTCAGGAATATGTCCCATGTTGATGTGCAATGCGCAGTGTTTGCATGAGCGTACTGCTGTGCGGGTGTATTTTTGAAGATGTCAAAGCTGTATTTTTTCGATTTAAAACCAACAAAAAATGTAATTGCTCGCTACATAACGTCGACATTTATATTCGACATTGATGTCTTGATTCGTCGATATAATTCGTCTATATGTAATTATAATTCGTCGATGCATGTTTCACCACCGTTGACTGGGCATTGCAAATGTCTCCCCATCAGCAAAAGGTAACGCTGTTTCGCGACGCTTGGAATACTTTTTTTCTGGCATAAAACCCATCCTCCCAATATGGCAGGATTGGTAGTAAGTTCAATTGCCCTTTTTATGTGAAAGAGGGTCCGGGAAATTAAGCAAGTGAAATCCAGGAAGTTCTTGTGATTTGCGCCCCTCTAGGCGAGGGCGCCCCCTCCTCGGGGTATGACGCCCCCTGGTAGTGGACCCCCCCCCCCCCCCCACACACACACACAAACACACTTTTTAGAAGGCAGCGACGCCTCTGATGAGACACATCTACAAAGGATTTGTAAAGCTCAATAGTCTCTATAAATTGAATTCCTTCATTTCTCATCGCTCCTGCCACCATGATTGATTAAATTCAGTACAAGGACGTGCTATTATTCGTATTAATAGAGCACGCTACGTTTTTTGTTAACCAATTTTGTCCATTACTAATGCGACAGCCTGGGTTTGCAACGCCTTCGGCTTGCACGGTTTCACCATGAGCGCTGGCCTGTGCCACCATCTTAGTACATACCTACTGGGTGCCCGGCGGGACGGCAGACTCTGTACTGGTGAATCGTTCAGCACCCAGTCTGGCGGTGTCGGCCATGGTCCCCGGGCGCAGCCTCCAATACAAACTGCGCTCAAATCGGCGACGGCGGCCCGCTCCGGCGCCCGAGGTCTTTTCAGCGCGACATTGTCTCGGCTCCAGTGGCTCTCGTCAGTGGGGCATTCAAACGACAAACAGTTGTTGGAGGATCAATGCCGCTCGTCTCGGCCGCGCTCGCCGGGACGACGCTGAGCCGCTTCTTCCGAGCCGAGTGGCTCCGCACCGCATTACGACGACGACCGAGTGGCATTAACTGGAAATCAAACATCTTGTGTGGCAGGCATAATCCGCGCTCCCCGAGCCACTGACAAATGCTGTTTGCTCTCTCATCCAGAACAGTGAGAACCGGGCGGTCTTTTGTTGTGGCAAAATATTCAGAACGCTCGTGCTTTCTGGTCGATCGCTCTCGCCAGTCGAGGGTTTGAGCGGCGGTCCGGGAGCGGGGTGGGTGGCGGAGGGACGGGCCCAGCGGCGGCGGCGCGGCGGCGGCCACCGTCTGTCTGGAGCTGCAGTGATCGGCCTTTGATACCTACACGTCCAGTGTGTCCAGTGTGTCCAGGCTGTCCAGGCTGCAGTGACGACTGTAGTGACTCCCCAGTGACTGCCCAGTGACGGGGGAGGCTGCAGTGACACGGTCGCCGGCTGTTTGCCGGTATCTGCTGTTTATTTATCTCAGCCGGGCCTGTTGGCGTATCGTCCGCCGCCGCCCAATGGTTTACCGGCACACCGGAAGCGCGGCACGTCTTTGAGCTGTCCGAGACTGGGAGTCGGGAGTCGGGAGCCGGGAGCCGGGAGCCGGGAGCCGGGAGCCGGGAGCCGGGAGCCGGGAGCCGGGAGCCGGGAGCCGGGAGCCGGGAGCCGGGAGCCGGGAGCCGGGAGGGCCGGAGCCGGGAGGGCCGGAGCCGGCCTGCCCTCCGTGACAAAACAGTGGCCGCCGCCACATCATTACCCATTATGCGTGTGTAATGGGTGGACGGCGTTCAATAACAGCTGTATTAGTGCGCCCCGTCAGCGCGGTGAGGTCGGTCGGTGACGGTCGGGACGGCGGGACGGCGGGGGCGGCGGGACGGCCGGACGGCGGGACGGCAGCCATTATCAGTAGCCGAGCCGCGCACACCAGCAATAACCGGCCGAATCAGCCACGGCGACGGCCACGGCGGCCACGGCGGCGGCCACAGATGAAATGACGGCGGATGGTCGGGGGCCGTGCCGCGCTGAGTTATGGTCCGGGTAGGGAGGGCCGGCTCTGTCTATCTCTGTGTGTGGGGGAATATCTATGTGTGTGTGTGTGTGCGGGTGACTGATGACGCCACACTGATGACTGTTCAGACCCGCCGACTCCCGGTCAGCAGGTCAGCCTGACAGCTGCCAGCAGGTCAGCCTGACAGCTGTCAGCAGGTCAGCCTGACAGCTGTCAGCAGGTCAGCCTGACAGCTGCCAGCAGGTCAGCCTAGCAGCTGGCAGCCTACCAGCTGGCAGCCGGTCAGCCTGACAGCTGTCAGCCGGTCAGCCTAACAGCTGGCAGCCGGTCAGCCTGACAGCTGGCAGCAGGTCAGCCTGACAGCTGTCAGCAGGTCAGCCTGACAGCTGTCAGCAGGTCAGCCTAGCAGCTGTCAGCCGGTCAGCCTACCAGCTGGCAGCCGGTCAGCCTGACAGCTGCCAGCAGGTCAGCCTGACAACTGGCAGCCGGCCAGCCTGACAGCTGTTAGCCGGTCAGCCTGACAGCTGTCAGCAGGTCAGCCTGACAGCTGCCCTCGGCTGGGGCATCACACGCTGAAGAGGACCACTGCTGATGTCTATAATATCATTGTTTGAGCTTCTGATCGTTTAAGCTGAAAATGCACACACCTAGCGACTATCGGCTACCTATGTTCTGCGAAACCCTGGTAATATTACGGGGCGAGTATTGCTCTCTTTATCATCCCATTATCACCATCATCGGTGCCTAGCTCGCTCTTCTCAGTTCCTGTCTCTTAAGTTCCAGCAAAGCTTATAAGTTCCAGCAAAGCGCGCGATTGCTCAGTCATTGGAGCAGCCAGGTGTGTCGAGTGACGTGTCTGTAGTGTCTGTTATATGATGTATCGTTTGCAGTGACGAGTGACGTGTCAGTAGTGTCTGTTATATGATGTATCGTTTGCAGTGTCGAGTGACGCGTCTGTAGTGTCTGTTATATGATGTATCGTTTGCAGTGTCGAGTGACGCGTCTGTAGTGTCTGTTATATGATGTATCGTTTGCAGTGTCGAGTGACGCGTCTGTAGTGTCTGTTATATGATGTATCGTTTGCAGTGTCGAGTGACGCGTCTGTAGTGTCTGTTATATGATGTATCGTTTGCAGTGTCGAGTGACGCGTCTGTAGTGTCTGTTATATGATGTATCGTTTGCAGTGTCGAGTGACGCGTCTGTAGTGTCTGTTATATGATGTATCGTTTGCAGTGTCGAGTGACGCGTCTGTAGTGTCTGTTATATGATGTATCGTTTGCAGTGTCGAGTGACGCGTCAGTAGTGTCTGTTATATGATGTATCGTTTGCAGTGTCGAGTGACGCGTCAGTAGTGTCTGTTATATGATGTATCGTTTGCAGTGTCGAGTGACGTGTCTGTAGTGTCTGTTATATGATGTATCGTTTGCAGTGTTGAGTGACGCGTCTGTAGTGTCTGTTATATGATGTATCGTTTGCAGTGTCGAGTGACGCGTCTGTAGTGTCTGTTATATGATGTATCGTTTGCAGTGTCGAGTGACGCGTCTGTAGTGTCTGTTATATGATGTATCGTTTGCAGTGTCGAGTGACGCGTCTGTAGTGTCTGTTATATGATGTATCGTTTGCAGTGTCGAGTGACGCGTCTGTAGTGTCTGTTATATGATGTATCGTTTGCAGTGTCCAGTGACGCGTCTGTAGTGTCTGTTATATGATGTATCGTTTGCAGTGTCGAGTGACGCGTCAGTAGTGTCTGTTATATGATGTATCGTTTGCAGTGTCGAGTTACGCGTCTGTAGTGTCTGTTATATGATGTATCGTTTGCAGTGTCGAGTGACGCGTCTGTAGTGTCTGTTATATGATGTATCGTTTGCAGTGTCGAGTGACGTGTCTGTCGTGTCTGTTATATGATGTATCGTTTGCAGTGTCGAGTGACGCGTCTGTAGTGTCTGTTATATGATGTATCGTTTGCAGTGTCGAGTGACGCGTCTGTAGTGTCTGTTATATGATGTATCGTTTGCAGTGTCGAGTGACGCGTCTGTAGTGTCTGTTATATGATGTATCGTTTGCAGTGTCGAGTGACGCGTCAGTAGTGTCTGTTATATGATGTATCGTTTGCAGTGACGAGTGACGTGTCAGTAGTGTCTGTTATATGATGTATCGTTTGCAGTGTCGAGTGACGTGTCTGTAGTGTCTGTTATATGATGTATCGTTTGCAGTGTCGAGTGACGTGTCAGTAGTGTCTGTTATATGATGTATCGTTTGCAGTGTCGAGTGACGTGTCAGTAGTGTCTGTTACATGATGTATCGTTTGCAGTGTCGAGTGACGCGTCTGTAGTGTCTGTTATATGATGTATCGTTTGCAGTGTCGAGTGACGCGTCTGTAGTGTCTGTTATATGATGTATCGTTTGCAGTGTCGAGTGACGCGTCTGTAGTGTCTGTTATATGATGTATCGTTTGCAGTGTCGAGTGACGCGTCTGTAGTGTCTGTTATATGATGTATCGTTTGCAGTGTCGAGTGACGCGTCTGTAGTGTCTGTTATATGATGTATCGTTTGCAGTGTCGAGTGACGCGTCAGTAGTGTCTGTTATATGATGTATCGTTTGCAGTGTCGAGTGACGCGTCTGTAGTGTCTGTTATATGATGTATCGTTTGCAGTGTCGAGTTACGCGTCTGTAGTGTCTGTTATATGATGTATCGTTTGCAGTGTCGAGTGACGCGTCTGTAGTGTCTGTTATATGATGTATCGTTTGCAGTGTCGAGTGACGCGTCTGTAGTGTCTGTTATATGATGTATCGTTTGCAGTGTCGAGTGACGCGTCTGTAGTGTCTGTTATATGATGTATCGTTTGCAGTGTCGAGTGACGCGTCTGTAGTGTCTGTTATATGATGTATCGTTTGCAGTGTCGAGTAACGCGTCTGTAGTGTCTGTTATATGATGTATCGTTTGCAGTGTCGAGTGACGCGTCTGTAGTGTCTGTTATATGATGTATCGTTTGCAGTGTCGAGTGACGCGTCTGTAGTGTCTGTTATATGATGTATCGTTTGCAGTGTCGAGTGACGCGTCTGTAGTGTCTGTTATATGATGTATCGTTTGCAGTGTCGAGTGACGCGTCTGTAGTGTCTGTTATATGATGTATCGTTTGCAGTGTCGAGTGACGCGTCTGTAGTGTCTGTTATATGATGTATCGTTTGCAGTGTCGAGTGACGCGTCTGTAGTGTCTGATATATGATGTATCGTTTGCAGTGTCGAGTAACGCGTCTGTAGTGTCTGTTATATGATGTATCGTTTGCAGTGTCGAGTGACGTGTCAGTAGTGTCTGTTATATGATGTATCGTTTGCAGTGTCGAGTGACGCGTCTGTAGTGTCTGTTATATGATGTATCGTTTGCAGTGTCGAGTGACGCGTCTGTAGTGTCTGTTATATGATGTATCGTTTGCAGTGTCGAGTGACGCGTCTGTAGTGTCTGTTATATGATGTATCGTTTGCAGTGTCGAGTGACGCGTCTGTAGTGTCTGTTATATGATGTATCGTTTGCAGTGTCGAGTGACGCGTCAGTAGTGTCTGTTATATGATGTATCGTTTGCAGTGTCGAGTGACGCGTCTGTAGTGTCTGTTATATGATGTATCGTTTGCAGTGTCGAGTGACGCGTCTGTAGTGTCTGTTATATGATGTATCGTTTGCAGTGTCGAGTGACGCGTCTGTAGTGTCTGTTATATGATGTATCGTTTGCAGTGTCGAGTGACGCGTCTGTAGTGTCTGTTATATGATGTATCGCTTGCAGTGTCGAGTGACGCGTCTGTAGTGTCTGTTATATGTTGTATCGTTTGCAGTGTCGAGTGACGCGTCAGTAGTGTCTGTTATATGATGTATCGTTTGCAGTGACGAGTGACGCGTCTGTAGTGTCTGTTATATGATGTATCGTTTGCAGTGTCGAGTGACGCGTCAGTAGTGTCTGTTATATGATGTATCGTTTGCAGTGTCGAGTGACGCGTCTGTAGTGTCTGTTATATGATGTATCGTTTGCAGTGTCGAGTGACGCGTCTGTAGTGTCTGTTATATGATGTATCGTTTGCAGTGTCGAGTGACGTGTCAGTAGTGTCTGTTATATGATGTATCGTTTGCAGTGTCGAGTGACGCGTCTGTAGTGTCTGTTATATGATGTATCGTTTGCAGTGTCGAGTGACGCGTCAGTAGTGTCTGTTATATGATGTATCGTTTGCAGTGTCGAGTGACGCGTCTGTAGTGTCTGTTATATGATGTATCGTTTGCAGTGTCGAGTGACGCGTCAGTAGTGTCTGTTATATGATGTATCGTTTGCAGTGTCGAGTGACGCGTCTGTAGTGTCTGTTATATGATGTATCGTTTGCAGTGTCGAGTGACGCGTCAGTAGTGTCTGTTATATGATGTATCGTTTGCAGTGTCGAGTGACGCGTCTGTAGTGTCTGTTATATGATGTATCGTTTGCAGTGTCGAGTGACGCGTCTGTAGTGTCTGTTATATGATGTATCGTTTGCAGTGTCGAGTGACGCGTCTGTAGTGTCTGTTATATGATGTATTCGTTTGCAGTGTCGAGTGACGCGTCAGTAGTGTCTGTTATATGATGTATCGTTTGCAGTGACGAGTGACGTGTCAGTAGTGTCTGCTTATATGATGTATCGTTTGCAGTGTCGAGTGACGTGTCTGTAGTGTCTGTTATATGATGTATCGTTTGCAGTGTCGAGTGACGCTGTCAGTAGTGTCTGTTATATGATGTATCGTTTGCAGTGTCGAGTGACGCGTCAGTAGTGTCTGTTATATGATGTATCGTTTGCAGTGTCGAGTGACGCGTCTGTAGTGTCTGTTATATGATGTATCGTTTGCAGTGTCGAGTGACGCTGTCTGTAGTGTCTGTTATATGATGTATCGTTTGCAGTGTCGAGTGACGCGTCTGTAGTGTCTGTTATATGATGTATCGTTTGCAGTGTCGAGTGACGCGTCTGTAGTGTCTGTTATATGATGTATCGTTTGCAGTGTCGAGTGACGCGTCTGTAGTGTCTGTTATATGATGTATCGTTTGCAGTGTCGAGTGACGCGTCAGTAGTGTCTGTTATATGATGTATCGTTTGCAGTGTCGAGTGACGCGTCTGTAGTGTCTGTTATATGATGTATCGTTTGCAGTGTCGAGTGACGCGTCAGTAGTGTCTGTTATATGATGTATCGTTTGCAGTGTCGAGTGACGCGTCTGTAGTGTCTGTTATATGATGTATCGTTTGCAGTGTCGAGTGACGTGTCAGTAGTGTCTGTTATATGATGTATCGTTTGCAGTGTCGAGTGACGCGTCTGTAGTGTCTGTTATATGATGTATCGTTTGCAGTGTCGAGTGACGCGTCAGTAGTGTCTGTTATATGATGTATCGTTTGCAGTGTCGAGAGTGACGCATCAGTAGTGTCTGTTATATGATGTATCGTTTGCAGTGTCGAGTGACGTGTCTGTAGTGTCTGTTATATGATGTATCGTTTGCAGTGTCGAGTTACGTGTCTGTAGTGTCTGTTATATGATGTATCGTTTGCAGTGTCGAGTGACGTGTCAGTAGTGTCTGTTATATGATGTATCGTTTGCAGTGTCGAGTGACGCGTCAGTAGTGTCTGTTATATGATGTATCGTTTGCAGTGTCGAGTGACGTCGTCAGTAGTGTCTGTTATATGATGTATCGTTTGCAGTGTCGAGTGACGCTGTCTGTAGTGTCTGTTATATGATGTATCGTTTGCAGTGTCGAGTGACGTGTCAGTAGTGTCTGTTATATGATGTAGTCGTTTGCAGTGTCGAGTGACGTGTCTGTAGTGTCTGTTATATGATGTATCGTTTGCAGTGTCGAGTGACGCGTCTGTAGTGTCTGTTATATGATGTATCGTTTGCAGTGTCGAGTGACGCGTCTGTAGTGTCTGTTATATGATGTATCGTTTGCAGTGTCGAGTGACGCGTCTGTAGTGTCTGTTATATGATGTATCGTTTGCAGTGTCGAGTGACGTGTCTGTAGTGTCTGTTATATGATGTATCGTTTGCAGTGTCGAGTGACGCGTCTGTAGTGTCTGTTATATGATGTATCGTTTGCAGTGTCGAGTGACGCGTCTATAGTTCTGTTATATGATGTATCGTTTGCAGTGTCGAGTGACGCGTCTGTAGTGTCTGTTATATGATGTATCGTTTGCAGTGTCGAGTGACGCGTCTGTAGTGTCTGTTATATGATGTATCGTTTGCAGTGTCGAGTGACGCGTCAGTAGTGTCTGTTATATGATGTATCGTTTGCAGTGTCGAGTGACGCGTCAGTAGTGTCTGTTATATGATGTATCGTTTGCAGTGTCGAGTGACGCGTCTGTAGTGTCTGTTATATGTTGTATCGTTTGCAGTGTCGAGTGACGCGTCTGTAGTGTCTGTTATATGATGTATCGTTTGCAGTGTCGAGTGACGCGTCTGTAGTGTCTGTTATATGATGTATCGTTTGCAGTGTCGAGTGACGCGTCAGTAGTGTCTGTTATATGATGTATCGTTTGCAGTGTCGAGTGACGCGTCAGTAGTGTCTGTTATATGATGTATCGTTTGCAGTGTCGAGTGACGCGTCTGTAGTGTCTGTTATATGATGTATCGTTTGCAGTGTCGAGTGACGCGTCTGTAGTGTCTGTTATATGATGTATCGTTTGCAGTGTCGAGTGACGTGTCTGTAGTGTCTGTTATATGATGTATCGTTTGCAGTGTCGAGTGACGCGTCAGTAGTGTCTGTTATATGATGTATCGTTTGCAGTGTCGAGTGACGCGTCAGTAGTGTCTGTTATATGATGTATCGTCTGCAGTGACGAGTGACGCGTCTGTAGTGTCTGTTATATGATGTATCGTCTTGCAGTGTCGAGTGACGCGTCTGTAGTGTCTGTTATATGATGTATCGTTTGCAGTGTCGAGTGACGTGTCAGTAGTGTCTGTTATATGATGTATCGTTTGCAGTGTCGAGTGACGCGTCAGTAGTGTCTGTTATATGATGTATCGTTTGCAGTGTCGAGTGACGCGTCTGTAGTGTCTGTTATATGATGTATCGTTTGCAGTGTCGAGTGACGCGTCTGTAGTGTCTGTTATATGATGTATCGTTTGCAGTGTCGAGTGACGCGTCTGTAGTGTCTGTTATATGATGTATCGTTTGCAGTGTCGAGTGACGCTGTCTGTAGTGTCTGTTATATGATGTATCGTTTGCAGTGTCGAGTGACGCGTCTGTAGTGTCTGTTATATGATGTATCGTTTGCAGTGTCGAGTGACGCGTCTGTAGTGTCTGTTATATGATGTATCGTTTGCAGTGTCGAGTGACGCGTCTGTAGTGTCTGTTATATGATGTATCGTTTGCAGTGTCGAGTGACGCGTCAGTAGTGTCTGTTATATGATGTATCGTTTGCAGTGTCGAGTGACGTGTCTGTAGTGTCTGTTATATGATGTATCGTTTGCAGTGTCGAGTGACGCGTCTGTAGTGTCTGTTATATGATGTATCGTTTGCAGTGTCGAGTGACGCGTCTGTAGTGTCTGTTATATGATGTATCGTTTGCAGTGTCGAGTGACGCGTCTGTAGTGTCTGTTATATGATGTATCGTTTGCAGTGTCGAGTGACGCGTCTGTAGTGTCTGTTATATGATGTATCGTTTGCAGTGTCGAGTGACGCGTCTGTAGTGTCTGTTATATGATGTATCGTTTGCAGTGTCGAGTGACGCGTCTGTAGTGTCTGTTATATGATGTATCGTTTGCAGTGTCGAGTGACGCGTCTGTAGTGTCTGTTATATGATGTATCGTTTGCAGTGTCGAGTGACGCGTCTGTAGTGTCTGTTATATGATGTATCGTTTGCAGTGTCGAGTGACGCGTCTGTAGTGTCTGTTATATGATGTATCGTTTGCAGTGTCGAGTGACGCGTCTGTAGTGTCTGTTATATGATGTATCGTTTGCAGTGTCGAGTGACGCGTCTGTAGTGTCTGTTATATGATGTATCGTTTGCAGTGTCGAGTGACGCGTCTGTAGTGTCTGTTATATGATGTATCGTTTGCAGTGTCGAGTGACGCGTCTGTAGTGTCTGTTATATGATGTATCGTTTGCAGTGTCGAGTGACGCGTCTGTAGTGTCTGTTATATGATGTATCGTTTGCAGTGTCGAGTGACGGTCTGTAGTGTCTGTTATATGATGTATCGTTTGCAGTGTCGAGTGACGCGTCTGTAGTGTCTGTTATATGATGTATCGTTTGCAGTGTCGAGTGACGCGTCTGTAGTGTCTGTTATATGATGTATCGTTTGCAGTGTCGAGTGACGCGTCTGTAGTGTCTGTTATATGATGTATCGTTTGCAGTGTCGAGTGACGCGTCAGTAGTGTCTGTTATATGATGTATCGTTTGCAGTGTCGAGTGACGCGTCTGTAGTGTCTGTTATATGATGTATCGTTTGCAGTGTCGAGTGACGCGTCAGTAGTGTCTGTTATATGATGTATCGTTTGCAGTGTCGAGTGACGCGTCTGTAGTGTCTGTTATATGATGTATCGTTTGCAGTGTCGAGTGACGCGTCTGTAGTGTCTGTTATATGATGTATCGTTTGCAGTGTCGAGTGACGCGTCTGTAGTGTCTGTTATATGATGTATCGTTTGCAGTGTCGAGTGACGCGTCTGTAGTGTCTGTTATATGATGTATCGTTTGCAGTGTCGAGTGACGCGTCAGTAGTGTCTGTTATATGATGTATCGTTTGCAGTGTCGAGTGACGCGTCTGTAGTGTCTGTTATATGATGTATCGTTTGCAGTGTCGAGTGACGCGTCTGTAGTGTCTGTTATATGATGTATCGTTTGCAGTGTCGAGTGACGCGTCAGTAGTGTCTGTTATATGATGTATCGTTTGCAGTGTCGAGTGACGTGTCTGTAGTGTCTGTTATATGATGTATCGTTTGCAGTGTCGAGTGACGCGTCTGTAGTGTCTGTTATATGATGTATCGTTTGCAGTGTCGAGTGACGCGTCTGTAGTGTCTGTTATATGATGTATCGTTTGCAGTGTCGAGTGACGCGTCTGTAGTGTCTGTTATATGATTATCGTTTGCAGTGTCGAGTGACGCGTCTGTAGTGTCTGTTATATGATGTATCGTTTGCAGTGTCGAGTTGACGCGTCTGTAGTGTCTGTTATATGATGTATCGTTTGCAAGTGTCGAGTGACGCGTCTGTAGTGTCTGTTATATGATGTATCGTTTGCAGTGTCGAGTGACGCGTCTGTAGTGTCTGTTATATGATGTATCGTTGCAGTGTCGAGTGACGCGTCTGTAGTGTCTGTTATATGATGTATCGTTTGCAGTGTCGAGTGACGTGTCAGTAGTGTCTGTTATATGATGTATCGTTTGCAGTGTCGAGTGACGCGTTCTGTAGTGTCTGTTATATGATGTATCGTTTGCAGTGTCGAGTGACGCGTCTGTAGTGTCTGATATATTGATGTATCGTTTGCAGTGTCGAGTGACGCGTCTGTAGTGTCTGTTATATGATGTATCGTTTGCAGTGGCGAGTGACGCGTCAGTAGTGTCCTGTTATACTGATGATCGTTTGCAGTGTCGAGTGACGTCCGTCTGTAGTGTCTGTTATATGATGTATCGTTTGCAGTGTCGAGTGACGCGTCTGTAGTGTCTGTTATATGATGTATCGTTTACAGTGTCGAGTGACGTCGTCTGTAGTGTCTGTTATATGATGTACTCCCCCGTTGCAGTGTCGAGTGGTTATATGATGTATCGTTTGCAGTGTCGAGTGACGCGTCTGTAGTGTCTGTTATATGATGTATCGTTTGCAGTGTCGAGTGACGCGTCTGTAGTGTCTGTTATATGATGTATCGTTTGCAGTGTCGAGTGACGCGTCTGTAGTGTCTGTTATATGATGTATCGTTTGCAGTGTCGAGTGACGCGTCTGTAGTGTCTGTTATATGATGTATCGTTTGCAGTGTCGAGTGACGCGTCAGTAGTGTCTGTTATATGATGTATCGTTTGCAGTGTCGAGTGACGCGTCTGTAGTGTCTGTTATATGATGTATCGTTTGCAGTGTCGAGTGACGCGTCTGTAGTGTCTGTTATATGATGTATCGTTTGCAGTGTCGAGTGACGCGTCTGTAGTGTCTGTTATATGATGTATCGTTTGCAGTGTCGAGTGACGCGTCTGTAGTGTCTGTTATATGATGTATCGTTTGCAGTGTCGAGTGACGTGTCTGTAGTGTCTGTTATATGATGTATCGTTTGCAGTGTCGAGTGACGCGTCTGTAGTGTCTGTTATATGATGTATCGTTTGCAGTGTCGAGTGACGCGTCTGTAGTGTCTGTTATATGATGTATCGTTTGCAGTGTCGAGTGACGCGTCTGTAGTGTCTGTTATATGATGTATCGTTTGCAGTGTCGAGTGACGCGTCTGTAGTGTCTGTTATATGATGTATCGTTTGCAGTGTCGAGTGACGCGTCTGTAGTGTCTGTTATATGATGTATCGTTTGCAGTGTCGAGTGACGCGTCTGTAGTGTCTGTTATATGATGTATCGTTTGCAGTGTCGAGTGACGCGTCTGTAGTGTCTGTTATATGATGTATCGTTTGCAGTGTCGAGTGACGCGTCAGTAGTGTCTGTTATATGATGTATCGTTTGCAGTGTCGAGTGACGCGTCAGTAGTGTCTGTTATATGATGTATCGTTTGCAGTGTCGAGTGACGCGTCTGTAGTGTCTGTTATATGATGTATCGTTTGCAGTGTCGAGTGACGCGTCTGTAGTGTCTGTTATATGATGTATCGTTTGCAGTGTCGAGTGACGCGTCTGTAGTGTCTGTTATATGATGTATCGTTTGCAGTGTCGAGTGACGCGTCTGTAGTGTCTGTTATATGATGTATCGTTTGCAGTGTCGAGTGACGCGTCTGTAGTGTCTGTTATATGATGTATCGTTTGCAGTGTCGAGTGACGTGTCTGTAGTGTCTGTTATATGATGTATCGTTTGCAGTGTCGAGTGACGCGTCTGTAGTGTCTGTTATATGATGTATCGTTTGCAGTGTCGAGTGACGTGTCTGTAGTGTCTGTTATATGATGTATCGTTTGCAGTGTCGAGTGACGCGTCTGTAGTGTCTGTTATATGATGTATCGTTTGCAGTGTCGAGTGACGTGTCTGTAGTGTCTGTTATATGATGTATCGTTTGCAGTGTCGAGTGACGCGTCTGTAGTGTCTGTTATATGATGTATCGTTTGCAGTGTCGAGTGACGCGTCTGTAGTGTCTGTTATATGATGTATCGTTTGCAGTGTCGAGTGACGCGTCTGTAGTGTCTGTTATATGATGTATCGTTTGCAGTGTCGAGTGACGCGTCTGTAGTGTCTGTTATATGATGTATCGTTTGCAGTGTCGAGTGACGCGTCTGTAGTGTCTGTTATATGATGTATCGTTTGCAGTGTCGAGTGACGTGTCTGTAGTGTCTGTTATATGATGTATCGTTTGCAGTGTCGAGTGACGCGTCTGTAGTGTCTGTTATATGATGTATCGTTGCAGTGTCGAGTGACGCGTCTGTAGTGTCTGTTATATGATGTATCGTTTGCAGTGTCGAGTGACGCGTCTGTAGTGTCTGTTATATGATGTATCGTTTGCAGTGTCGAGTGACGCGTCTGTAGTGTCTGTTATATGATGTATCGTTTGCAGTGTCGAGTGACGTGTCAGTAGTGTCTGTTATATGATGTATCGTTTGCAGTGTCGAGTGACGCGTCTGTAGTGTCTGTTATATGATGTATCGTTTGCAGTGTCGAGTGACGCGTCTGTAGTGTCTGTTATATGATGTATCGTTTGCAGTGTCGAGTGACGTGTCTGTAGTGTCTGTTATATGATGTATCGTTTGCAGTGTCGAGTGACGCGTCTGTAGTGTCTGTTATATGATGTATCGTTTGCAGTGTCGAGTGACGTGTCTGTAGTGTCTGTTATATGATGTATCGTTTGCAGTGTCGAGTGACGTGTCTGTAGTGTCTGTTATATGATGTATCGTTTGCAGTGTCGAGTGACGCGTCTGTAGTGTCTGTTATATGATGTATCGTTTGCAGTGTCGAGTGACGCGTCTGTAGTGTCTGTTATATGATGTATCGTTTGCAGTGTCGAGTGACGTGTCAGTAGTGTCTGTTATATGATGTATCGTTTGCAGTGTCGAGTGACGCGTCTGTAGTGTCTGTTATATGATGTATCGTTTGCAGTGTCGAGTGACGCGTCTGTAGTGTCTGTTATATGATGTATCGTTTGCAGTGTCGAGTGACGCGTCTGTAGTGTCTGTTATATGATGTATCGTTTGCAGTGTCGAGTGACGCGTCTGTAGTGTCTGTTATATGATGTATCGTTTGCAGTGTCGAGTGACGTGTCAGTAGTGTCTGTTATATGATGTATCGTTTGCAGTGTCGAGTGACGCGTCTGTAGTGTCTGTTATATGATGTATCGTTTGCAGTGTCGAGTGACGTGTCAGTAGTGTCTGTTATATGATGTATCGTTTGCAGTGTCGAGTGACGCGTCTGTAGTGTCTGTTATATGATGTATCGTCTGAAGCCGTCCATCACCACTCGGTCTCGCCTCTGAGCGTGCCACCAGTGCAGTGGCCGGACGGCCCTATATTAAACCCCGCTCCCCGGCTTCAAGAGGCGAGACCGACATCAAAGTGCGAACTCGGCCAGCAGGAGGGGACGGGACGGGAGGGGTGCTCGCCTGCCGGCCTGGCAGATCAGTGGTGTGATGAGCTGCGCTGGCCCCAGCGGCAGACCGGGGCACGGAGCTGTGGTGTGATGAACAGGAGCTGGCCCCAGCGGCAGACCGGGGTACGGAGCTGTGGTGTGATGAACAGGAGCTGGCCCCAGCGGCAGACCGGGGCACGGAGCTGTGGTGTGATGAACAGGAGCTGGCCCCAGCGGCAGACCGGGGCACGGAGCTGTGGTGTGATGAACAGGAGCTGGCCCCAGCGGCAGACCGGGGCACGGAGCTGTGGTGTGATGAACAGGAGCTGGCCCCAGCGGCAGACCGGGGCACGGAGCTGTGGTGTGATGAACAGGAGCTGGCCCCAGCGGCAGACCGGGGCACGGAGCTGTGGTGTGATGAACAGGAGCTGGCCCCAGCGGCAGACCGGGGCACGGAGCTGTGGTGTGATGAACAGGAGCTGGCCCCAGCGGCAGACCGGGGCACGGAGCTGTGGTGTGATGAACAGGAGCTGGCCCCAGCGGCAGACCGGGGTACGGAGCTGTGGTGTGATGAACAGGAGCTGGCCCCAGCGGCAGACCGGGGCACGGAGCTGTGGTGTGATGAACAGGAGCTGGCCCCAGCGGCAGACCGGGGCACGGAGCTGTGGTGTGATGAACAGGAGCTGGCCCCAGCGGCAGACCGGGGCACGGAGCTGTGGTGTGATGAACAGGAGCTGGCCCCAGCGGCAGACCGGGGTACGGAGCTGTGGTGTGATGAACAGGAGCTGGCCCCAGCGGCAGACCGGGGCACGGAGCTGTGGTGTGATGAACAGGAGCTGGCCCCAGCGGCAGACCGGGGCACGGAGCTGTGGTGTGATGAACAGGAGCTGGCCCCAGCGGCAGACCGGGGCACGGAGCTGTGGTGTGATGAACAGGAGCTGGCCCCAGCGGCAGACCGGGGCACGGAGCTGTGGTGTGATGAACAGGAGCTGGCCCCAGCGGCAGACCGGGGCACGGAGCTGTGGGAGCACAGTATCGAGCTATATGAGCTGCTAAGTTTACAACCAGTAGGTACGCCACACAAACTCCCCTCTCCTCCAACAGCAGCTTGCCTAAAAATTGAATGTAGCGTACCATTTCACCCTCGATAACTTCCAAGATCAATGTCGTGTCACAGACAAATCACAAAACTGAACTAAAAAAAATATCTGAAGGAGTTAATGACAAAATTATCCCCGATTCTGTGCTAATCTGACGAGTAGGTGAAGCTCTTTCGACTTTCCAGTTTCAATTCGGGATGTTATGTTGAAAGTAGGGTCAGAATCTATTGGTGCGCTGTCAGAGGTCGTCATGTCAATCGTTCAACTGACAGCGTCTCAATATTGGCACTAGCGAAGGGCAACACTGCTGGATATCGCCGGGCACGAACTGCTGATCGGCGCCAATCCATCGTGAGCGGGCCGGCCGCTGACGCTGCTGACACGCTGACTGCAGCCGCCGGCAGCGGTCCGCCTTCCTCCGCCGTGCACCAGTGCCGTGCGCGTATTCTCCTCCGCCGGGCCGCCCGCACTCATCAATAGGACGATCCACACTGCACAGTCCAGACTGATTCACTCCAGTGCAGTGGAGCAGATTCCGTATCAGAGAACAGCTCGTCAGTCAGCTGAGAGCAACGCGCTCCAGTCGCCCGGCCGAGAGCGCTCGGTAGCCGGGTCGGTAGCCGGGTCAGCAGCTCAGTAGCCGGGTCGGTAGCTCGGTAGCCGGGTCCGTAGCCTGGTCAGCAGCTCAGTAGCCGGGTTGGTAGCCGGGTCAGCAGCTCGGTAGCCGGGTCAGTAGCTCGGTAGCCGGGTCGGTAGCCGGGTCAGCAGCTCGGTAGCCGGGTCGGTAGCCGGGTCGGTAGCCGGGTCGGTAGCCGGGTCAGCAGCTCGGTAGCCGGGTCGGTAGCTCGGTAGCCGGGTCGGTAGCCGGGTCAGCAGCTCGGTAGCCGGGTCAGTAGCTCGGTAGCCGGGTCGGTAGCCGGGTCAGCAGCTCGGTAGCCGGGTCGGTAGCTCGGTAGCCGGGTCGGTAGCCGGGTCAGCAGCTCGGTAGCCGGGTCAGTAGCTCGGTAGCCGGGTCGATAGCCGGGTCAGCAGCTCGGTAGCCGGGTCGGTAGCCGGGTCAGCAGCTCGGTAGCCGGGTCGGTAGCTCGGTAGCCGGGTCGGTAACCGGGTCAGCAGCTCGGTAGCCGGGTCGGTAGCCGGGTCGGTAGCCGGGTCGGTAGCCGGGTTGGTAGCCAGGTCGGTAGCTCGGTAGCCGGGTCGGTTAGCCGGGTCGGTTAGCCGGGTCGGTTAGCCGGGTCGGTTAGCCGGGTCAGTAGCCGGGTCAGTAGCCGGGTCAGTAGCTCGGTAGCCGGGTCGGTAGCCGGGGCAGAAGCTCGGTAGCCGGGGTCGGTAGCCGGATCGGTAGCCGGGTCGGTAGCCGGGTCAGCAGCTCGGTAGCCGGGTCAGTAGCCGGGTCAGTAGCCGGGTCAGTAGCCGGGTCAGTAGCCGGGTCGGTAGCCGGGTCAGCAGCTCGGTAGCCGGGTCGGTAGCAGGGTCGGTAGCCGGGTCGGTAGCCGGGTCCGTAGCTCGGTAGCCGGGTCGGTAGCCGGGCCAGCAGCTCGGTAGCCGGGTCGGTAGCCGGGTCAGCAGCTCGGTAGCCGGGTCGGTAGCCGGGTCAGCAGCTCGGTAGCCGGGTCGGTAGCCGGGTCAGTAGTTCGGTAGCCGGGTCGGTAGCCGGGTCAGTAGCTTGGTAGCCGGCTTGGTAGCCGGGTCAGTAGCTCGGTAGCCGGGTCGGTAGCCGGGTCAGTAGCCGGGTCAGTAGCTCGGTAACCGGGTCGGTAGCCGGGTCAGTAGCTCGGTAGCCGGGTCGGTAGCCGGATCGGTAGCGGGGTCGGTATCTGGGTCAGTAGCTCGGTAGCCGGCTTGGTAGCCGGGTCAGTAGCTCGGTAGCCGGGTCGGTAGCCGGGTCGGTAGTCGGGTCGGTAGTCGGGTCGGTAGCCGGGTCGGTAGCCGGGTCGGTAGCCGGGTCGGTAGCCGGGTCGGTTGCCGGGTCGGTAGCCGGGTCGGTAGCTCGGTAGCCGGGTGGGTAGCCGGGTTGGTAGCTAGGTAGCCGGATCGGTAGCCGGGTTGGTAGCCGGGTTGGTAGCCGGGTCGGTAGCCGGGTCGGTAGCCGGGTCGGTAGCCGGGTCAGTAGCTCGGTAGCCGGCTTGGTAGACGAGTCAGTAGCTCGGTAGCCGGGTCGGTAGCCGGGTCGGTAGCCGGTTCGGTAGCTGGCTCGGTAGCCGGCTCGGTAGCTCGGTAGCCGGGTCGGTAGCCGGGTCGTTAGCCGGGTCGTTAGCCGGGTCGTTAGCCGGGTCGTTAGCCGGGTCGGTAGCCGGTTCAGTAGCTCGGTAGCCGGGTCGGAAGCCGGGTCGGTAGCTCGGTAGCCGGGTCGTTAGCCGGGTCGGTAGCCGGGTCGGTAGCCGGGTCGGTAGCCGGGTCAGTAGCTCGGTAGCCGGGTCGTTAGCCGGGTCGGTAGCCGGGTCAGTAGCTCGGTAGCCGGGTCGGTAGCCGGGTCAGTAGCTCGGTGGCCGGGTCGGTAGCCGGGTCAGTAGCTCGGTAGCCGGGTCGGTAGCCGGGTCAGTAGTTCGGTAGCCGGGTCGTTAGC
>JAXIVJ010003598.1:0-92285 GCA_036785665.1 Chirona hameri
TATGATACGGACCCAAAAAAAAACGCTGAAACTGGCGATTAGTGTATTTACTTTGTATTGTCCCTGCCGCGCCGTGTTTGTACATCATATGCATGTGTGCCATTTCCTCTACTGGCTGCCACATCCTTCATGCGTATAATTTCCCTTTTCAGTAGTTATCTAGTTAATCCGTGTTTATTGTAAATAGGTGTTTTTATTTTTAGTTCTCGAACATCCCAATTGTTATTGTAGGGTAAGATGGGGCAACACGCCCCATCGGGGTAAAACGCCTCACCTCGGAATTTATCTCCTCACCTCGGATATCTCGGAATTTAATTTGTGACATTCAAAATCATAGGAGATATCGGCAGTTACAGTTCAAGGTCATAGGGGTTATCTGAGGTCATGAAAATGGCGGACCCCGTCGATTTCGATGAAAATTTGTACAATCATAGTACAAAATAAGCTCAATTCAAAAATAATATCCTCTAAGTTATGACATTCAAAATGACGTCCAAAAATGACATTCATAGTTCAAGGTCAAATCGGCGGACCCCGTTGATTTTTACCAAATTTGGCAGACAAAGAGCTCTTCTTCCTCTTTCAGAAAATATATGTGTGTCTGTGACGTTCAAAAATAGAAGAGATATGGGTGATCGAAGCTTGCGGTCATTGTGGCTATTCGTGACATTTTCAAATAAAGCCTCCAGGGGCGTCCACACTTTGAAAATGGCACCTCTCCACATGTTAACGTGTGATCATTCAGAGCCATAGAAGCTATAGCAGGACTCCACATATAAATTTAAAACTTGGCATATATATGCAGGAGGCATGTATACAGATTTTGAGAAAGTGATTAGTTGTGACATTCAAAGCCAGTCACACCACATGACCTGGAAATATGTTCGAAATGTGACATCGATAGAAAATTGCGAAAATCCTCTCAGCGGTGATTAACGCGCTTCCACAGCGCAAAAATGTGCATGTTACACAAACGTGCGTACGTGTATTCCAGTGATGGGTCTTTTTGCCTATAAATATTTATTAGATTGCCTACAAAGGCAAAAATGCATATTCGCAAATGTCCATTTTGATATTCGGCACATTCGCGGTCCCCTCGGATTGCGTGGAAAATTGGCACAAACATTGGCCTTAGGCAGCTCCACAATGTCACCAAATGGCTATTCGTGACATTTTCAAATAAAGCCTCCACCTCTCCACGTGTTAACATGTGATCATTCAGAGACATAGAAATTATACCAGGACTCCACCGATCAATTCAGAACTTGGCTCCACCCGACACCCACGGTGAATGCCCCGCTCCACCCGACACCCACGGTGAGTGCCCCGCTCCATCCGACACCCACGGTGAGTGCCCCGCTCCATCCGACACCCACGGTGAGTGCCCCGCACTACCCGACACCCACGGTGAGTGCCCCGCTCCATCCGACACCCACGGTGAGTGCCCCGCTCCATCCGACACCCACCGTGAGTGCCTCGCTCCATCCGACACCCACGGTGAGTGCCCCGCTCTACCTGACACCCACGGTGAGTTGCCCCGTACCACCCGACACCCACCGTGAGTGCCCCGCTCCATCCGACACCCACGGTGAGTGCCCCGCTCCATCCGAAACCCATGGTGAGTGCCCGCTCCATCCGACACCCACGGTGAGTGCCCCGCTCCATCCGACACCCACGGTGAGTGCCCCGCTCCATCCGACACCCACGGTGAGTGCCCCGCTCCACCTGACACGCACGGTGAGTGTCCTGCTCCATCCGACACCCACGGTGAGTGCCCCGCTCCACCCACGGTGAATGCCCTTATCCACCCGACACCCACGGTGAGTGCCCCGCTCCATCCGACACCCACGGTGAGTGCCCCGCTCCATCCGACACCCACGGTGAGTGCCCCGCTCCATCCGACGCCCACGGTGAGTGCCCCGCTCCACCCGACACCCACGGTGAATGCCCCGCTCCACCCGAAACCCACGGTGATTGCCCCTCTCCATCCGACACCCACGGTGAGTGCCCCGCTCCATCCGACACGCACGGTGAGTGCCCCGCACCACCCGACACCCACTGTGAATGCCCGCTCCATCCGACACCCACGGTGAATGCCCTGCTCCATCCGACACCCACGGTGTCGGGTGGAGCAGTGCATTGGAGCAGTGCTCACAGTGGGTGTCGGGTGGTGCGGGGCACTCACCGTGGGTGTCGGATGGAGCGGGGCATTCACCGTGGGTGTCAGATGGAGCGGGGCATTCACAGTGGGTGTCGGATGAAGCGGGGGTACTCACCGTGGGTGTCGGGTGGAGCGGGGCCCTCACCGTGGGTGTCGGGTGGAGCGGGGCATTCACCGTGGGTGTGGGGGTGGAGCGGGGCATTCACCGTGGGTGGAGCGGGGCACTCACCGTGGGTGTCGGATGGAGCGGGGCACTCACCGTGGGTGTCGGATGGAGCGGGGCATTCACCGTGGGTGTCGGATGAAGCGGGGGTACTCACCGTGGGTGTCGGATGGAGCGGGGCACTCACCGTGGGTGTCGGATGGAGCGGGGCATTCACCGTGGGTGTCGGGTGGAGCGGGACCCTCACCGTCGGTGTCGGGTGGAGCGGGGCATTCACCGTCGGTGTGGGGTGGAGCGGGGCATTCACCGTGGGTGGAGCGGGGCACTCACCGTGGGTGTCGGATGGAGCAGGGCACTCACCGTGGGTGTCGGATGGAGCGGGGCATTCACCGTGGGTGTCGGGTGGAGCGGGGCCCTCACCGTGGGTGTCGGGTGGAGCGGGGCATTTACCGTGGGTGTCGGGTGGAGTAGGGCATTCACCGTGGGTGGAGCGGGGCACTCACCGTGGGTGTCGGATGGAGCGAGGCATTCACCGTGGGTGTCGGGTGGAGCGGGGCACCCACCGTGGGTGTCGGGTGGAGCGGGGCATTCACCGTGGGTGTCGGATGGAGCGGTTCACTCACCGCGGGTGTCGGATGGAGCGGGGCACTCACCGTGGGTGTCGGATGGAGCGGGACACTCACCGTGGGTGTAGAATGGAGCGAGGTACTCACCGTTGGTGTCGGATGGAGCGGGGCACTCACCGTGGGTGTCGGATGGAGCGGGGCACTCACCGTGGGTGTCGGATGGAGCGGGCACTCGCCGTGGGTGTCGGATGGAGCGGGGCATTCACCGTGGGTGTCGGGTGGAGCGGGGTATTCACCGTGGGTGTCGGATGAAGCGGGGTACTCACCGTGGGTGTCGGATGGAGCGGGACACTCACCGTGGGTGTCGGATGGAGCGGGGCATTCACCGTGGGTGTCGGGTGGAGCGGGGCCCTCACCGTGGGTGTCGGGTGGAGCGGGGCATTCACCGTGGGTGTGGGGTGGAGCGGGGCATTTACCGTGGGTGGAGCGGGGCACTCACCGTGGGTGTCGGATGGAGCGGGGCACTCACCGTGGGTGTCGGATGGAGCGGGGCATTCACCGTGGGTGTCGGGTGGAGCGAGGCCCTCACCGTGGGTGTCGGGTGGAGCGGGGCATTCACCGTTGGTGTCGGGTGGAGCGGGGCATTCACCGTGGTTGGAGCGGGGCACTCACCGTGGGTGTCGGATGGAGCGAGACATTCACCGTGGGTGTCGGGTGGAGCGGGGCACTCACCGCGGGTGTCGGATGGAGCGGGGCACTCACCGTGGGTGTCGGATGGAGCGGGACACTCACCGTGGGTGTCGGATGGAGCGGGGCACTCACCGTGTGTGTCGGATGGAGCGGGCACTCACCGTGGGTGTCGGGTGGAGAGGGGCATTCACCGTGGATGGAGCGGGGCACTCACCGTGGGTGTTGGATGGAGCGGGGCACTCACCGTGGGTGTCGGATGGAGCGGGGCACTCACCGTGGGTGTCGGGTGGAGAGGGGCATTCACCGTGGATGGACCGGGGCACTCACCGTGGGTGTCGGATGGAGCGGGGCATTCACCGTGGGTGTCGGATGGAGCGGGGCCCTCACCGTGGGTGTCGGATAGAGCGGGCACTCACCGTGAGTGTCGGATAGAGCGGGCACTCACCGTGGGTGTCGGATGAAGCGGGACACTCACCGTGGGTGTCGGATGGAGCGGGGCACTCACCGTGGGTGTCGGGTGGAGAGGGGCATTCACCGTGGATGGAGCGGGGAACTCACCGTGGGTGTCGGATGGAGCGGGGCACTCACCGTGGGTGTCGGGTGGAGAGGGGCATTCACCGTGGATGGAGCCGGGCACTCACCGTGGGTGTCGGATGGAGCGGGGCATTCACCGTGGGTGGAGCGGGGCACTCACCGTGGATGTCGGAT
This sequence comes from Chirona hameri, assembly GCA_036785665.1. NCBI lineage: Eukaryota > Metazoa > Arthropoda > Thecostraca > Balanomorpha > Balanidae > Chirona > Chirona hameri. The sequence goes on from JAXIVJ010003598.1 coordinate 4,289, forward strand.
GGAGCGAGGCATTCACCGTGGGTGTCGGGTGGAGCGGGGCACTCACCGTGGGCGTCGGGTGGAGCGGGGCATTCACCGTGGGTGTCGGATGGAGCGGGGCACTCACCGCGGGTGTCGGGTGGAGCGGGGCATTCACCGTGGGTGTCGGATGAAGCGGGGCACTCACCGTGGGTGTCGGATGGAGCGGGGCACTCACCGTGGGTGTCGGATGGAGCGGGCACTCACCGTGGGTGTCGGATGAAGCGGGGCACTCACGGTGGGTGTCCGATGGAGCGGGGCACTCACCGTGGGTGTCGGGTGGAGAGGGGCATTCACCGTGGATGGAGCGGGGCACTCATCGTGGGTGTCGGATGGAGCGGGGCATTCACCGTGGGTGTCGGGTGGAGCGGGGCCCTCACCGTGGGTGTCGGGTGGAGCGAGGCATTCATCGTGGGTGTCGGGTGGAGCGGGGCATTCACCGTGGGTGGAGCGGGACACTCACCGTGGGTGTCGGGTGGAGCGGGGCACTCACCGTGGGTGTCGGATGGAGCGGGGCACTCACCGTGGGTGTCGGGTGGAGAGGGGCATTCACCGTGGATGGAGCGGGGCACTCACCGTGGGTGTCGGATGGAGCGGTGCATTCACCGTGGGTGTCGGGTGGAGCGGGGCCCTCACCGTGGGTGTCGGATAGAGCGGGCACTCACCGTGGGTGTCGGATGAAGCGGGGCACTCACCGTGGGTGTCGGATGGAGCGGGGCACTCACCGTGGGTGTCGGGTGGAGAGGGGCATTCACCGTGGATGGAGCGGGGCACTCACCGTGGGTGTCGGATGGAGCGGGGCACTCACCGTGGGTGTCGGGTGGAGAGGGGCATTCACCGTGGATGGAGCCGGGCACTCACCCTGGGTGTCGGATGGAGCGGGGCATTCACCGTGGGTGTCGGGTGGAGTGGGGCCCTCACCATGGGTGTGGGGTTGAGCGGGGCATTCACCGTGGGTGTCGGATGGAGCGAGGCATTTGCCGTGGGTGTCGGGTGGAGCGGGGCACTCACCGTGGGTGTCGGATGGAGCGGGGCACTCACCGTGGGTGTCGGATGGACCGGGCACTCACCGTGGGTGTCGGATGGAGCGGGGCACTCACCGTGGGTGTTGGATGGAGCGGGGCACACACCGTGGGTGTCGGGTGGAGCGGGGCATTCACCGTGGGTGTCGGGTGGAGCCAAGTTCTGATTTGATCGGTGGAGTCCTGCTATAGTTTCTATGTCTCTGAATGATCACATGTTAACACGTGGAGAGGTGCCATTTTCAAAGTGTGGACGCCCCTGGAGGCTTTATTTGAAAATGTAACGAATAGCCATTTGGTGACATTATGGAGCATTATGGTCAATGTTTGTGCCAATTCTCGACGCAATCCGACGGAACCGCGAATGTGCCGAATATCAAAATGGACATTCGCGAATATGCATTTTTGCCTTTGTAGGCAAGCTAAAAAATATGTATAGGCCAAAAGACCCATCATTGGAATACACGGACGCACGTTTGTGCAACATGCACATTTTTTTGCGCTGTGGAAGCGCGTTAATCACCGCTGAGAGAGGATTTTCGCAATTTGCTATCGATTTCACATCTTGAACATATTTCCAGGTCATGTGGTGTGACTGGCTTTGAATGTCACAAGTAATCACTTTCTCAAAATCTGTATACATGCCTCCTACGTATATATGCCAAGTTCTGAATTGATCGGTGAAGTCCTGCTATAGTTTCTATGTCTCTGAATGATCACATGTTAACACGTGGGGAGGTGCCATTTTCTAAGTGTGGACGCCCCTGGAGGCTTTATTTTAAAATGTCACGAATAGCCATTTGGTGACATTGTGGAGCTGCCTAAGTTCAATGTTTGTGCCGATTATCGACGCAATCCGAGGGGAACGCGTATGTGCCGAATATCAAAATGGACATTCGCGAATATGCATTTTTGCCTTTGTAGGCAAGCTAATAAATATGTATAGGCCAAAAGACCCGTCATTGGAATACACGGACGCACGTTTGTGTAACATGCACATTTTTGCGCTGTGGAAGCGTGTTAATCACCGCTGAGAGAGGATTTTTGCAATTTTCTATCGATTTCACATTTTGAACATATTTCCAGGTCATGTGGTGTGACTGGCTTTGAATGTCACAACTAATCACTTTCTCAAAATCTGTATACATGCCTCCTGCATATATATGCCAAGTTTTGAATTTATAGGTGAAGTCCTGCTCAGGCACGTAGCTAGGATTTCGTCCAGGGGGGCGGGGGCGCGGCGCCTCGAAAGGGCCCCTTCCCGGGCGTTGAAAGGACCCCTTCCCAAGCGTTGAAAGGCCCCCCTTCCCCCCCAAAAAAACACGCATGAAAAGGCACGTTACAGGGCTGGAAAATGCAGTATGGCAGGTATGGCATGGGCCATACCAACGTTTAGGAGCTTGAGTTAGCAAACTGCCACATCAACTTTGGAACCAGCGACACGAATTTGGAATTAGCCATACCAACTTGGAATATTTTTTTAAGCTCCAGACTTGGAACTCCTAAACAAATTGCGCCGCTGAGCGGCGCGAAAATTTTGAGTATTATGCCCTGGGTTGCTTTCTCATCAATGCGTCGCATTGCGTATGGTGCAGACCTCTAAAATTGCTATATTGTTCGTTTAAAAGTGCAGGGAAAAGGTGCTTAAATGAACTATTTTGCCCAATAATATAGGAAAGTAGCAACATAACACATAAATGCGCCGAGAAACTGACCGATTTTTTCCCTAACCCGCATATAATTGAATTTGTAGTTAAATTGCGCCGCGGAGCGGCGCGAATATTTTGAGTTTGATTCCCTGTACAACTGTATTCTTACAGTTGAAAGGCCCAAGGTCCCTTCAGATCATCTAGGGGCCCCTCTGACCTTTTCTGCGCCCTTCCAACCTGTTCAGGAACTCATCTGGGATCCGCGTAGCGAAAAGACATGATGTGGAGTGGGTGATATATATATATATATATATATATATATATATATATATATATATATATATATATATATATATATATATATATATATATATATATATATATATATATATATATATATATATATATATATATATATATATATATATATATATATATATATATATATATATATATATATATATATATATATATATATCTTTATATATATCTATATATATATATATATATATCTATATATATATATATCTATATCTATATCTATATCTATATCTATATCTATATCTATATCTATATCTATCTATATCTATATCTATATCTATATCTATATCTATATCTATATCTATATATATATATATATATATATATATATATATATATATATATATATATATATATATATATATATATATATATATATATATATATATATATATATATATATATATATATATATATATATATATATATATATATATATATATATATATATATATATATATATATATATATATATATATATATATATATATATATATATATATATATATATATATATATATATATATATATATATATATATATATATATATAATACAAAGAGGGCTTACTCTACAGGAAAAAATAAAATCGGATCTTTCGGGTATATTGTAGCACCCTGACGAAGGGTGTTACAATGTACGCGAAAGCTCCGCTTTTAATATTTGTATTGTGGAGTAAGTCCTCTTTGTATTTAATCTTCATCTCCGATCTCTACGTGCTTTGACCCTTCCGGTCTCACCAGAGACTCCTCTGACCTTCCAAGAAGCCCCTCTTGTGTGTCAAGGGGCCCATTCGGCCTGTTCAGAGGTCCTTCCGACCTGGCCAGGGACTGCGCTGGCTGCTTTGTCGCCCTGCCGACATGCTCAGGGGCAGGGGCGGCGGATTGCGGGGCGCAGGGTACCCAAAATCCCCCCTCAAATGAAAATCCTGGGGAGGGGAAGGGTCATGTTGCCCCAGATTGAGCAGGCTAAAATCTGGGGGGGGGGGCAAAACTACCCTTTGTCCCCAGGATTTTCGACTGGGGGGAATTTTGGGTACCCTGCTCCGCAATCCACCGCCCCTGCTCAGGGGCCCCTCCGACCTGCCCAGGGGCCCTCCAGTCTGGCTAGGAACTCATCCGGCATGTTCAAGGGGCCCTTCTTACCCGCCCAGGAGTCCTTTCGGTCTGATCTTCCTAAGGTCAATGTTTGTGCCGTTTCTCAACGCAATCCGAGGGGACCGCCATCTTAATGACCGTTTTTGCCCACAATGACTGCAAGCTTTGATCACTTTGATCTTCTATTTTTGATACAGATACATGTATACAGATTTTGAGAAAGTGATTAGTTGTGACATTCAAAGCCAGTCACACCACATGACCCGGAAATATGTTCAAAATATCAAATCGATAGAAAATTGCGAAAATCTTCTCTCAGCGGTGATTAACGCGATTGCAAAGCGCAAAAATGTGCATGTTACACAAACGTGCGTCCGTGTATTCCAATGATGGGTCTTTTTGCCTATAAATATTTATTAGATTGCCTACAAAGGCAAAAATGCATATTCGCGAATGTCCATTTTGATATTCGGCACATTCGCGGTCCCCTCAGATTGCGTCCAAAATTGGCACAAGCATTGACCTTAGGCAGCTCCACAATGTCACAAATGGCTATTCGTAACATTTTCAAATAAAGCCTCCAGGGGCGTCCACACTTTGAAAATGGCACCTCTCCACGTGTTAACATCTGATCATTCAGAGCCAAAGAAACTATAGCAGGACTCCACCGATCAATTCAAAACTTGGCATATCTACGCAGGAGGCATGTATACAGATTTTGAGAAAGTGATTAGTTGTGACATTCAAAGCCACTTGACCCGGAAATATGTTCAAAATAAGAAATCGATAGAAAATTGCGAAAATCCTCTCTCAGCGGTGATTAACGCGATTGCACAGGGAAAAATTGTGCATGTGACACGAACGTGCGTCCGTGTATTCCAATGACGGGTCTTTTGGCCTATAAATATGTAGGCGTCATTGCATCTTGCTTGTGACTCGCCTAGGCCGCCGCTGCGACAGCAGCGCCGACACTGCCGCTGCGACAGCTGCTGCATTCATAGTGCGTGCGCTGGCCGCTAGGCCGCAGCACCAGTTTCTCAATACTTTTCATACCTGCATTTTTCACTTTCAGAATCTCATGCAACTGTGTATTTCTCTTTCATTAATGATTTCATATTCTAATTATCATTTTCACCTATGTTCATCAATGCACCAACTTCTGATTTCAAATATCTGTTTCTCCGTCCGAGTCTGCGCTCACGCACCTAGCGTCTTCCTTCTTCTTGCCGGGACCCTCGAGCCGTTCGGACGTGTTGCTGACCAGAACAATATACATATTAATTTCGCGTATACGAAGCAATAGTTAGTGACCATAGCGTCGTTACAGTGGTGACCTCCGACGTGATGTGAATCCTCTAAAGTGAAAGTGACATAATCGCGAGATGGCAGCCTACTCGACACCACACCGGCGTCCATCGGCCCAGCGGCGCTTGCGCCTGCCGTCCACCGGCCGGCCTGACTCACCAGACGCCCAGTGCCCCGCTGAGCACCCAGATGGACGCCTCTGATACTGGCATCGGCGCGGTGCTGCATCAGTTCGTGGACGGCGCCTGGCAACCGCTGGCGCGCGCCGCCCGCTCGCCGCCACCGCCGCCGATTCCCCGTCTCTCCGCGCTCACTCCTTCACCATATTATTCGTGCCCAGGCTCGCCGCCGCCGCATGCCGCCCGCTCGCCGCGCTCCTCGCGGTCAACCCGCTCGGCTGAGACGGTCGTCGCTACGCCGCCGTCTGCCGACCACTGGACGGACGCCGTCAGTCCAGGTCGTAACCGCCGCACCGCCAGCTCACGGCGGCACTGCGCGCGTCTGCACACCGATCACTGGAAGTACGCCGTCAGTCCAAGTCGCAACCGCCGCACCGCCAGCTCACGGCGGCACTGCGCGCGGCTGCACGCCGACCACTGGACGGACGCCGTCAGTCCAGGTCACCACCACCGCACCGCCAGCTCCAGGCGGCACTGCGCGCGGCTGCACGCCGACCACTGGAAGTACGCCGTCAGTCCAAGTCGCAACCGCCGCACCGCCAGCTCACGGCGGCACTGCGCGCGGCTGCACGCCGACCACTGGAAGGACGCCGTCAGTCCAAGTCGCCACCGCCGCACCGCCAACTCACGGCGGCACTGCGTGCGTCTCCACCGACCCGCGGCACCCGGCCCATCACCACCAGACCCCGGAGCTGTTCCTGCGCCCGCCGGACCACAGCGAGACGGCGCCAACCGACCAAGGACCACGCCTTCCGCCCGCTACCGGGCTGGCATCGCCAGCAGCCGCACCCGCTGCGACGCCAACGCCAGTCATCCGGCCTCCGCCTCCCGTCGCCCTGCCACCCCCATCTTGCGAACCCGCTCGGGTCGCGCGGTGCAACCGCCGGCGCGTTACCGCCGCGTCACCTTTGGTCGACGCGTCTAGGGGGAAGCAATGTAGGCGTCATTGCATCTAGCTTGTGACTCGCCTAGGCCGCCGCTGCGACAGCAGCGCCGCCACTGCCGCTGCAACAGCAGCTGCATTCATAGTGGCCGCTAGGCCGCTATGAATGCTGGCCGCTAGGCCGCAGCACCAGTTTCTCAATACTTTTTCATACCTGCATTATTCACCTTCAGAATCTCATGCAACTGTGTATTTCTCTTTCATTAATGATTTCATATTCTAATTATCATTTTCACCTATGTTCATCAATGCACCAACTTCTGATTTCAAATATCTGTTTCTCCGTCCGACTCTGCGCTCACGCCTCTAGCGTCTTCCTTCTTCTTGCTGGGACCCTCGAGCCGTTCGGACGTGTTGCTGACCAGAACAATATTCATATTCATTTCGCGTATACGAAGCAATAGTTAGTGACAGACACATAGCGTCGCTACAAATATTTACTAGCTCGCCTACAAAGGCAAAAATGTATATTTGCGAATGTCCATTTTGATATTCGGCACATTTGCGGTCCCCTGAGATTGCGTCGAGAATCGGCACAAGCATTGACCTTAGGCAGCTCCACAATGTCACCAAATGGCTATTCGTGACATTTTCAAATAAAGCCTCCAGGGGCGTCCACACTTTGAAAATGGCACCTCTCCACGTGTTAACATGTGATCATTCAGGGACATAGAAACTGTAGCAGGACTCCACCGATCAATTCAAAACTTGGCATATCTACGCAGGAGGCAAGTATACAGCTTTTGAGAAAGTGATTAGTTGTGACATTCAAAGCCACATGACCCGGAAATATGTTCAAAATGTGAAATCGATAGAAAATTGCGAAAATCCTCTCAGCGGTGATTAACGCGCTTCCACAGCGCAAAAATGTGCATGTTACACAAACGTGCGTCCGCGTATTCCAATGACGGGTCTTTTTGCCTATAAATATTTATTAGATTGCCTACAAAGGCAAAAATGCATATTCGCGAATGTCCATTTTGATATTCGGCACATTCGCAGTCCCCTCAGATTGCGTCGAAAATTGGCACAAACATTGACCTTAGGCAGCTCCACAATTTCACCAAATGGCTGTTCGTGGCATTTTCAAATAAAGCCTCCAGGGGCGTCCACAGTTTGAAAATGGCACCTCTCCACGTGTTAACATGTGATCATTCAGAGTCATAGAAACTATAGCAGGACTCCACCGATCAATTCAGAACTTGGCTCCACCCGACACCCACGGTGAATGCCCCGCTCCACCCGACACCCACGATGAGTGCCCCGTTCCGTCCGACACCCACGGTGAGTGCCCCGCTCCATCCGACACCCACGGTGAGTGCCCCGCTCCATCCGACACCCACGGTGAGTGCTCCGCTCCACCCGACACCCACGGTGAGTGCCCCGCTCCATCCGACACCCACGATGAGTACCCCGCTCCATCCGACACCCACGGTGAGTGTCCCGCTCCATCCGACACCCACGGCGAGTGCTGCGCTCCATCCGACACCCACGGCGAGTGCTGCGCTCCATCCGACACCCACGATGAGTGCCCCGCTCCACCCACGGTGAATGCCCCGCTCCACCCGACACCCACGGTGAGTTCCCCGTTCCATCCGACACCCACGGTGAGTGCCCCGCTCCATCTGACACCCACGGTGAGTTCCCCGTTCCATCCGACACCCACGGTGAGTGCCCCGCTCCATCCGACACCCACGGCGAGTGCTGCGCTCCATCCGACACCCACGATGAGTGCCCCGCTCCACCCACGGTGAATGCCCCGCTCCACCCGACACCCACGGTGAGTGTCCCGCTCCATCCGACACCCACGGTGAGTGCCCTGCTCCATCCGACACCCACAGTGAGTGCCCCGCTCCATCCGACACCCACGGTGAGTTCCCCGTTCCATCCGACACCCACGGCGAGTGCCCCGCTCCATCCGACACCCACGGTGAGTGCCCCGCTCCATCTGACACCCACGGTGAGTTCCCCGTTCCATCCGACACCCACGGTGAGTGCCCCGCTCCATCCGACACCCACGGTGAGTGCTGCGCTCCATCCGACACCCACGATGAGTGCCCCCCTCCACACACGGTAAATGCCCCGCTCCACCCGACACCCACGGTGAGTGCCCCGCTCCATCCGACACCCACGGTGAGTGCCCCGCTCCATCCGACACCCACGGTGAGTACCCCGCTTCATCCGACACCCACGATGAGTGTCCCGCTCTATCCGACACCCACGGTGAGTACCCCGCTCCACCCGACACCCACGGTGAGTGCCCCGCTCCATCCGACACCCACGGTGAGTGCCCTGCTCCATCCGACACCCACGGTGAGTGCCCCGTTCCATCCGACACCCACGGTGAGTGCCCCGCTCCATCCGACACCCACGGTGAGTGCCCCGCTCCATCCGACACCCACGGTGAGTGCCCCGCTCCATCCGACACACACGGTGAGTGCCCCGCTCCACTCACAGTGAATGCCCCGCTCCACCCGACACCCACGGTGAGTGCCCCGCTCCATCCGACACCCACGGTGAGTGCCCCGCTCCATCCGACACCCACGGTGAGTACCCCGCTTCATCCGACACCCACGATGAGTGTCCCGCTCTATCCGACACCCACGGTGAGTACCCCGCTCCACCCGACACCCACGGTGAGTGCCCCGCTCCATCCGACACCCACGGTGAGTTCCCCGTTCCATCCGACACCCACGGCGAGTGCCCCGCTCCATCCGACACCCACGGTGAGTGCCCCGCTCCATCTGACACCCACGGTGAGTTCCCCGTTCCATCCGACACCCACGGTGAGTGCCCCGCTCCATCCGACACCCACGGTGAGTGCTGCGCTCCATCCGACACCCACGATTAGTGCCCCGCTCCACACACGGTAAATGCCCCGCTCCACCCGACACCCACGGTGAGTGTCCCGCTCCATCCGACACCCACGGTGAGTGCCCTGCTCCATCCGACACCCACGGTGAGTCCCCCGCTCCATCCGACACCCACGGTGAGTTCCCCGTTCCATCCGAAACCCACGGTGAGTGCCCCGCTCCATCCGACACCCACGGTGAGTGCCCCGCTCCATCCGACACCCACGGTGAGTGCTGCGCTCCATCCGACACCCACGATGAGTGCCACGCTCCACCCACGGTGAATGCCCCGCTCCATCCGACACCCACGGTGAGTGTCCCGCTCCATCCGACACCCACGGTGAGTGCCCTGCTCCATCCGACACCCACAGTGAGTGCTCCGCTCCATCCGACACCCACGGTGAGTTCCCCGTTCCATCCGACACCCACGGCGAGTGCCCCGCTCCATCCGACACCCACGGTGAGTGCCCCGCTCCATCTGACACCCACGGTGAGTTCCCCGTTCCATCCGACACCCACGGTGAGTGCCCCGCTCCATCCGACACCCACGATGAGTGCTGCGCTCCATCCGACACCCACGATGAGTGCCCCGCTCCACACACGGTAAATGCCCCGCTCCACCCGACACCCACGGTGAGTGTCCCGCTCCATCCGACACCCACGGTGAGTGCCCTGCTCCATCCGACACCCACGGTGAGTGCCCCGCTCCATCCGACACCCACGGTGAGTTCCCCGTTCCATCCGACACCCACGGTGAGTGCCCCGCTCCATCCGACACCCACGGTAAGTGCCCCGCTCCATCCGACACCCACGGTGAGTGCCCCGCTCCATCCGACACACACGGTGAGTGCCCCGCTCCACTCACAGTGAATGCCCCGCTCCACCCGACACCCACGGTGAGTGCCCCGCTCCATCCGACACCCACGGTGAGTGCCCCGCTCCATCCGACACCCACGGTGAGTACCCCGCTTCATCCGACACCCACGATGAGTGTCCCGCTCTATCCGACACCCACGGTGAATGCTCCGCTCCACCCGACACCCACGGTGAGTGCCCCGCTCCACCCGACACCCACGGTGAGTGCCCCGCTCCATCCGACACCCACGGTGAGTGCCCCGCTCCATCCGACACCCACGGTGAGTACCCCGCTTCATCCGACACCCACGATGAGTGTCCCGCTCTATCCGACACCCACGGTGAGTACCCCGCTCCACCCGACACCCACGGTGAGTGCCCCGCTCCATCCGACACCCACGGTGAGTTCCCCGTTCCATCGGACACCCACGGCGAGTGCCCCGCTCCATCCGACACCCACGGTGAGTGCCCCGCTCCATCTGACACCCACGGTGAGTTCCCCGTTCCATCCGACACCCACGGTGAGTGCCCCGCTCCATCCGACACCCACGGTGAGTGCTGAGCTCCATCCGACACCCACGATGAGTGCCCCGCTCCACACACGGTAAATGCCCCGCTCCACCCGACACCCACGGTGAGTGTCCCGCTCCATCCGACACCCACGGTGAGTGCCCTGCTCCATCCGACACCCACGGTGAGTGCCCCGCTCCATCCGACACCCACGGTGAGTTCCCCGTTCCATCCGACACCCACGGTGAGTGCCCCGCTCCATCCGACACCCACGGTGAGTGCTTCGCTCCATCCGACACCCACGGTGAGTACCCCGCTCCATCCGACACCCACGGTGAGTGTCCCGCTCCATCCGACACCCACGGTGAGTTCCCCGTTCCATCCGACACCCACGGTGAGTGCCCCGCTCCATCTGACACCCACGGTGAGTTCCCCGTTCCATCCGACACCCACGGTGAGTGCCCCGCTCCATCCGACACCCACGGTGAGTGCTGCGCTCCATCCGACACCCACGATGAGTGCCCCGCTCCACCCACGGTGAATGCCCCGCTCCACCCGACACCCACGGTGAGTGTCCCGCTCCATCCGACACCCACGGTGAGTGCCCTGCTCCATCCGACACCCACAGTGAGTGCCCCGCTCCATCCGACACCCACGGTGAGTTCCCCGTTCCATCCGACACCCACGGCGAGTGCCCCGCTCCATCCGACACCCACGGTGAGTGCCCCGCTCCATCTGACACCCACGGTGAGTTCCCCGTTCCATCCGACACCCACGGTGAGTGCCCCGCTCCATCCGACACCCACGGTGAGTGCTGCGCTCCATCCGATACCCACGATGAGTGCCCCGCTCCACAAATGGTAAATGCCCCGCTCCACCCGACACCCACGGTGAGTGTCCCGCTCCATCCGACACCCACGGTGTGTGCCCTGCTCCATCCGACACCCACGGTGAGTGCCCCGCTCCATCCGACACCCACGGTGAGTTCCCCGTTCCATCCGACACCCACGGTGAATGCCCCGCTCCATCCGACACCCACGGTGAGTGCCCCGCTCCATCCGACACCCACGGTGAGTGCCCCGCTCCATCCGACACCCACGGTGAGTACCCCGCTTCATCCGACAACCACGATGAGTGTCCCGCTCTATCCGACACCCACGGTGAGTACCCCGCTCCACCCGACACCCACGGTGAGTGCCCCGCTCCATCCGACACCCACGGTGAGTGCCCTGCTCCATCCGACACCCACGGTGAGTGCCCTGCTCCATCCGACACCCACAGTGAGTGCCCCGCTCCATCCGACACCCACGGTGAGTTCCCCGTTCCATCCGACACCCACGGCGAGTGCCCCGCTCCATCCGACACCCACGGTGAGTGCCCCGCTCCATCTGACACCCACGGTGAGTTCCCCGTTCCATCCGACACCCACGGTGAGTGCCCCGCTCCATCCGACACCCACGGTGAGTGCTGCGCTCCATCCGACACCCACGATGAGTGCCCCCCTCCACACACGGTAAATGCCCCGCTCCACCCGACACCCACGGTGAGTGCCCCGCTCCATCCGACACCCACGGTGAGTGCCCCGCTCCATCCGACACCCACGGTGAGTACCCCGCTTCATCCGACACCCACGATGAGTGTCCCGCTCTATCCGACACCCACGGTGAGTACCCCGCTCCACCCGACACCCACGGTGAGTGCCCCGCTCCATCCGACACCCACGGTGAGTGCCCTGCTCCATCCGACACCCACGGTGAGTGCCCCGTTCCATCCGACACCCACGGTGAGTGCCCCGCTCCATCCGACACCCACGGTGAGTGCCCCGCTCCATCCGACACCCACGGTGAGTGCCCCGCTCCATCCGACACACACGGTGAGTGCCCCGCTCCACTCACAGTGAATGCCCCGCTCCACCCGACACCCACGGTGAGTGCCCCGCTCCATCCGACACCCACGGTGAGTGCCCCGCTCCATCCGACACCCACGGTGAGTACCCCGCTTCATCCGACACCCACGATGAGTGTCCCGCTCTATCCGACACCCACGGTGAGTACCCCGCTCCACCCGACACCCACGGTGAGTGCCCCGCTCCATCCGACACCCACGGTGAGTTCCCCGTTCCATCCGACACCCACGGCGAGTGCCCCGCTCCATCCGACACCCACGGTGAGTGCCCCGCTCCATCTGACACCCACGGTGAGTTCCCCGTTCCATCCGACACCCACGGTGAGTGCCCCGCTCCATCCGACACCCACGGTGAGTGCTGCGCTCCATCCGACACCCACGATTAGTGCCCCGCTCCACACACGGTAAATGCCCCGCTCCACCCGACACCCACGGTGAGTGTCCCGCTCCATCCGACACCCACGGTGAGTGCCCTGCTCCATCCGACACCCACGGTGAGTCCCCCGCTCCATCCGACACCCACGGTGAGTTCCCCGTTCCATCCGAAACCCACGGTGAGTGCCCCGCTCCATCCGACACCCACGGTGAGTGCCCCGCTCCATCCGACACCCACGGTGAGTGCTGCGCTCCATCCGACACCCACGATGAGTGCCACGCTCCACCCACGGTGAATGCCCCGCTCCATCCGACACCCACGGTGAGTGTCCCGCTCCATCCGACACCCACGGTGAGTGCCCTGCTCCATCCGACACCCACAGTGAGTGCTCCGCTCCATCCGACACCCACGGTGAGTTCCCCGTTCCATCCGACACCCACGGCGAGTGCCCCGCTCCATCCGACACCCACGGTGAGTGCCCCGCTCCATCTGACACCCACGGTGAGTTCCCCGTTCCATCCGACACCCACGGTGAGTGCCCCGCTCCATCCGACACCCACGATGAGTGCTGCGCTCCATCCGACACCCACGATGAGTGCCCCGCTCCACACACGGTAAATGCCCCGCTCCACCCGACACCCACGGTGAGTGTCCCGCTCCATCCGACACCCACGGTGAGTGCCCTGCTCCATCCGACACCCACGGTGAGTGCCCCGCTCCATCCGACACCCACGGTGAGTTCCCCGTTCCATCCGACACCCACGGTGAGTGCCCCGCTCCATCCGACACCCACGGTAAGTGCCCCGCTCCATCCGACACCCACGGTGAGTGCCCCGCTCCATCCGACACACACGGTGAGTGCCCCGCTCCACTCACAGTGAATGCCCCGCTCCACCCGACACCCACGGTGAGTGCCCCGCTCCATCCGACACCCACGGTGAGTGCCCCGCTCCATCCGACACCCACGGTGAGTACCCCGCTTCATCCGACACCCACGATGAGTGTCCCGCTCTATCCGACACCCACGGTGAATGCTCCGCTCCACCCGACACCCACGGTGAGTGCCCCGCTCCACCCGACACCCACGGTGAGTGCCCCGCTCCATCCGACACCCACGGTGAGTGCCCCGCTCCATCCGACACCCACGGTGAGTACCCCGCTTCATCCGACACCCACGATGAGTGTCCCGCTCTATCCGACACCCACGGTGAGTACCCCGCTCCACCCGACACCCACGGTGAGTGCCCCGCTCCATCCGACACCCACGGTGAGTTCCCCGTTCCATCGGACACCCACGGCGAGTGCCCCGCTCCATCCGACACCCACGGTGAGTGCCCCGCTCCATCTGACACCCACGGTGAGTTCCCCGTTCCATCCGACACCCACGGTGAGTGCCCCGCTCCATCCGACACCCACGGTGAGTGCTGAGCTCCATCCGACACCCACGATGAGTGCCCCGCTCCACACACGGTAAATGCCCCGCTCCACCCGACACCCACGGTGAGTGTCCCGCTCCATCCGACACCCACGGTGAGTGCCCTGCTCCATCCGACACCCACGGTGAGTGCCCCGCTCCATCCGACACCCACGGTGAGTTCCCCGTTCCATCCGACACCCACGGTGAGTGCCCCGCTCCATCCGACACCCACGGTGAGTGCTTCGCTCCATCCGACACCCACGGTGAGTACCCCGCTCCATCCGACACCCACGGTGAGTGTCCCGCTCCATCCGACACCCACGGTGAGTTCCCCGTTCCATCCGACACCCACGGTGAGTGCCCCGCTCCATCTGACACCCACGGTGAGTTCCCCGTTCCATCCGACACCCACGGTGAGTGCCCCGCTCCATCCGACACCCACGGTGAGTGCTGCGCTCCATCCGACACCCACGATGAGTGCCCCGCTCCACCCACGGTGAATGCCCCGCTCCACCCGACACCCACGGTGAGTGTCCCGCTCCATCCGACACCCACGGTGAGTGCCCTGCTCCATCCGACACCCACAGTGAGTGCCCCGCTCCATCCGACACCCACGGTGAGTTCCCCGTTCCATCCGACACCCACGGCGAGTGCCCCGCTCCATCCGACACCCACGGTGAGTGCCCCGCTCCATCTGACACCCACGGTGAGTTCCCCGTTCCATCCGACACCCACGGTGAGTGCCCCGCTCCATCCGACACCCACGGTGAGTGCTGCGCTCCATCCGATACCCACGATGAGTGCCCCGCTCCACAAATGGTAAATGCCCCGCTCCACCCGACACCCACGGTGAGTGTCCCGCTCCATCCGACACCCACGGTGTGTGCCCTGCTCCATCCGACACCCACGGTGAGTGCCCCGCTCCATCCGACACCCACGGTGAGTTCCCCGTTCCATCCGACACCCACGGTGAATGCCCCGCTCCATCCGACACCCACGGTGAGTGCCCCGCTCCATCCGACACCCACGGTGAGTGCCCCGCTCCATCCGACACCCACGGTGAGTACCCCGCTTCATCCGACAACCACGATGAGTGTCCCGCTCTATCCGACACCCACGGTGAGTACCCCGCTCCACCCGACACCCACGGTGAGTGCCCCGCTCCATCCGACACCCACGGTGAGTGCCCTGCTCCATCCGACACCCACGGTGAGTGCCCCGCTCCATCCGACACCCACGGTGAGTTCCCCGTTCCATCCGACACCCACGGTGAGTGCCCCGCTCCATCCGACACCCACGGTGAGTGCCCCGCTCCATCCGACACCCACGGTGAGTGCCCCGCTCCATCCGACACACACGGTGAGTGCCCCGCTCCACTCACAGTGAATGCCCCGCTCCACCCGACACCCACGGTGAGTGCCCCGCTCCATCCGACACCCACGGTGAGTGCCCCGCTCCATCCGACACCCACGGTGAGTACCCCGCTTCATCCGACACCCACGATGAGTGTCCCGCTCTATCCGACACCCACGGTGAGTACCCCGCTCCACCCGACACCCACGGTGAGTGCCCCGCTCCATCCGACACCCACGGTGAGTTCCCCGTTCCATCCGACACCCACGGCGAGTGCCCCGCTCCATCCGACACCCACGGTGAGTGCCCCGCTCCATCTGACACCCACGGTGAGTTCCCCGTTCCATCCGACACCCACGGTGAGTGCCCCGCTCCATCCGACACCCACGGTGAGTGCTGCGCTCCATCCGACACCCACGATTAGTGCCCCGCTCCACACACGGTAAATGCCCCGCTCCACCCAACACCCACGGTGAGTGTCCCGCTCCATCCGACACCCACGGTGAGTGCCCTGCTCCATCCGACACCCACGGTGAGTCCCCCGCTCCATCCGACACCCACGGTGAGTTCCCCGTTCCATCCGAAACCCACGGTGAGTGCCCCGCTCCATCCGACACCCACGGTGAGTGCCCCGCTCCATCCGACACCCACGGTGAGTGCTGCGCTCCATCCGACACCCACGATGAGTGCCACGCTCCACCCACGGTGAATGCCCCGCTCCATCCGACACCCACGGTGAGTGTCCCGCTCCATCCGACACCCACGGTGAGTGCCCTGCTCCATCCGACACCCACAGTGAGTGCCCCGCTCCATCCGACACCCACGGTGAGTTCCCCGTTCCATCCGACACCCACGGCGAGTGCCCCGCTCCATCCGACACCCACGGTGAGTGCCTCGCTCCATCTGACACCCACGGTGAGTTCCCCGTTCCATCCGACACCCACGGTGAGTGCCCCGCTCCATCCGACACCCACGATGAGTGCTGCGCTCCATCCGACACCCACGATGAGTGCCCCGCTCCACACACGGTAAATGCCCCGCTCCACCCGACACCCACGGTGAGTGTCCCGCTCCATCCGACACCCACGGTGAGTGCCCTGCTCCATCCGACACCCACGGTGAGTGCCCCGCTCCATCCGACACCCACGGTGAGTTCCCCGTTCCATCCGACACCCACGGTGAGTGCCCCGCTCCATCCGACACCCACGGTGAGTGCCCCGCTCCATCCGACACCCACGGTGAGTGCCCCGCTCCATCCGACACACACGGTGAGTGCCCCGCTCCACTCACAGTGAATGCCCCGCTCCACCCGACACCCACGGTGAGTGCCCCGCTCCATCCGACACCCACGGTGAGTGCCCCGCTCCATCCGACACCCACGGTGAGTACCCCGCTTCATCCGACACCCACGATGAGTGTCCCGCTCTATCCGACACCCACGGTGAATGCTCCGCTCCACCCGACACCCACGGTGAGTGCCCCGCTCCACCCGACACCCACGGTGAGTGCCCCGCTCCATCCGACACCCACGGTGAGTGCCCCGCTCCATCCGACACCCACGGTGAGTACCCCGCTTCATCCGACACCCACGATGAGTGTCCCGCTCTATCCGACACCCACGGTGAGTACCCCGCTCCACCCGACACCCACGGTGAGTGCCCCGCTCCATCCGACACCCACGGTGAGTTCCCCGTTCCATCGGACACCCACGGCGAGTGCCCCGCTCCATCCGACACCCACGGTGAGTGCCCCGCTCCATCTGACACCCACGGTGAGTTCCCCGTTCCATCCGACACCCACGGTGAGTGCCCCGCTCCATCCGACACCCACGGTGAGTGCTGAGCTCCATCCGACACCCACGATGAGTGCCCCGCTCCACACACGGTAAATGCCCCGCTCCACCCGACACCCACGGTGAGTGTCCCGCTCCATCCGACACCCACGGTGAGTGCCCTGCTCCATCCGACACCCACGGTGAGTGCCCCGCTCCATCCGACACCCACGGTGAGTTCCCCGTTCCATCCGACACCCACGGTGAGTGCCCCGCTCCATCCGACACCCACGGTGAGTGCCCCGCTCCATCCGACACCCACGGTGAGTACCCCGCTCCATCCGACACCCACGGTGAGTGTCCCGCTCCATCCGACACCCACGGTGAGTTCCCCGTTCCATCCGACACCCACGGTGAGTGCCCCGCTCCATCTGACACCCACGGTGAGTTCCCCGTTCCATCCGACACCCACGGTGAGTGCCCCGCTCCATCCGACACCCACGGTGAGTGCTGCGCTCCATCCGACACCCACGATGAGTGCCCCGCTCCACCCACGGTGAATGCCCCGCTCCACCCGACACCCACGGTGAGTGTCCCGCTCCATCCGACACCCACGGTGAGTGCCCTGCTCCATCCGACACCCACAGTGAGTGCCCCGCTCCATCCGACACCCACGTTGAGTTCCCCGTTCCATCCGACACCCACGGCGAGTGCCCCGCTCCATCCGACACCCACGGTGAGTGCCCCGCTCCATCTGACACCCACGGTGAGTTCCCCGTTCCATCCGACACCCACGGTGAGTGCCCCGCTCCATCCGACACCCACGGTGAGTGCTGCGCTCCATCCGATACCCACGATGAGTGCCCCGCTCCACAAATGGTAAATGCCCCGCTCCACCCGACACCCACGGTGAGTGTCCCGCTCCATCCGACACCCACGGTGTGTGCCCTGCTCCATCCGACACCCACGGTGAGTGCCCCGCTCCATCCGACACCCACGGTGAGTTCCCCGTTCCATCCGACACCCACGGTGAATGCCCCGCTCCATCCGACACCCACGGTGAGTGCCCCGCTCCATCTGACACCCACGGTGAGTGCCCCGCTCCATCCGACACCCACGGTGAGTACCCCGCTTCATCCGACACCCACGATGAGTGTCCCGCTCTATCCGACACCCACGGCGAGTGCCCCGCTCCATCCGACACCCACGGTGAGTGCCCCGCTCCATCTGACACCCACGGTGAGTTCCCCGTTCCATCCGACACCCACGGTGAGTGCCCCGCTCCATCCGACACCCACGGTGAGTGCTGCGCTCCATCCGACACCCACGATGAGTGCCCCGCTCCACACACGGTAAATGCTCCGCTCCACCCGACACCCACGGCGAGTGTCCCGCTCCATCCGACACCCACGGTGAGTGCCCTGCTCCATCCGACACCCACGGTGAGTGCCCCGCTCCATCCGACACCCATGGTGAGTTCCCCGTTCCATCCGACACCCACGGTGAGTGCCCGCTCCATCCGACACCCACGGTGAGTGCCCCGCTCCATCCGACACCCACGGTGAGTGCCCCGCTCCATCCGACACCCACGGTGAGTGCCCCGCTCCATCCGACACACACGGTGAGTGCCCCGCTCCATCCGACACACACGGTGAGTGCCCCGCTCCACCCGACACCCACGGTGAGTGCCCCGCTCCATCCGACACCCACGGTGAGGGCCCCGCTCCATCCGACACACACGGTGAGTACCCCGCTTCATCCGACACCCACGATGAGTGTCCCCGCTCTATCCGACACCCACGGTGAGTACCCCGCTCCACCCGACACCCACGGTGAGTGCCCCGCTCCATCCGACACCCACGGTGAGTTCCCCGTTCCATCAGACACCCACGGCGAGTGCCCCGCTACATCCGACACCCACGGTGAGTGCCCCGCTCCATCTGACACCCACGGTGAGTTCCCCGTTCCATCCGACACCCACGGTGAGTGCCCCAGAGTGGAGCGGGGAACTCCATCCGACACCCACGGTGAGTGCTGCGCTCCATCCGACACCCACGATGAGTGCCCCGCTCCACACACGGTAAATGCCCCGCTCCACCCGACACCCACGGTGAGTGTCCCGCTCCATCCGACACCCACGGTGAGTGCCCTGCTCCATCCGACACCCACGGTGAGTGCCCCGCTCCATCCGACACCCACGGTGAGTTCCCCGTTCCATCCGACACCCACGGTGAGTGCCCCGCTCCATCCGACACCCACGGTGAGTGCCCCGCTCCATCCGACACCCACGGTGAGTACCCCGCTCCATCCGACACACACGGTGAGTGTCCCGCTCCATCCGACACCGACGGTGAGTTCCCCGTTCCATCCGACACCCACGGTGAGTGCCCCGCTCCATCTGACACCCACGGTGAGTTCCCCGTTCCATCCGACACCCACGGTGAGTGCCCCGCTCCATCCGCCACCCACGGTGAGTGCTGCGCTCCATCCAACACCCACGATGAGTGCCCCGCTCCACCCACGGTGATTGCCCTGCTCCACCCGACACCCACGGTGAGTGTCCCGCTCCATCCGACACCCACGGTGAGTGCCCTGCTCCATCCGACACCCACAGTGAGTGCCCCGCTCCATCCGACACCCACGGTGAGTTCCCCGTTCCATCCGACACACACGGCGAGTGCCCCGCTCCATCCGACACCCACGGTGAGTGCCCCGCTCCATCTGACACCCACGGTGAGTTCCCCGTTCCATCCGACACCCACGGTGAGTGCCCCGCTCCATCCGACACCCACGGTGAGTGCTGCGCTCCATCCGACACCCACGATGAGTGCCCCGCTCCACACACGGTAAATGCCCCGCTCCACCCGACACCCACGGTGAGTGTCCCGCTCCATCCGACACCCACGGTGAGTGCCCTGCTCCATCCGACACCCACGGTGAGTGCCCCGCTCCATCCGACACCCACGGTGAGTTCCCCGTTCCATCCGACACCCACGGTGAGTGCCCCGCTCCATCCGACACCCACGGTGAGTGCCCCGCTCCATCCGACACCCACGGTGAGTGCCCCGCTCCATCCGACACACACGGTGAGTGCCCCGCTCCACTCACAGTGAATGCCCCGCTCCACCCGACACCCACGGTGAGTGCCCCGCTCCATCCGACACCCACGGTGAGTGCCCCGCTCCATCCGACACCCACGGTGAGTACCCCGCTTCATCCGACACCCACGATGAGTGTCCCGCTCTATCCGACACCCACGGTGAGTGCCCCGCTCCATCCGACACCCACGGTGAGTGCCCCGCTCCATCCGACACCCACGGTGAATGCCCCGCTCCACCCGACACCCACGGTGAGTGCCCCGCTCCCGGGTGTCGGGTAGAGTGGGGCACTCACCGTGGGTGTCGGGTGGAGCGGGGCACTCACCGTGGGTGTCGGGTGGAGCGGGGCACTCACCGTGGGTGTCGGGTGGAGCGGGGCACTCACCGTGGGTGTCGGATGGAGCGGGGCGCTCACCGTGGGTGTCGGGTGGAGCGGGGCACTCACCGTGGGTGTCGGGTGGAGCGGGGCATTCACCGTGGGTGGAGCGGGGAATTCACCGTGGGTGGAGCGGGGCACTCGCCGTGGGTGCCGGATGGAACAGGGCATTCACCGTGGGTGTCGGGTGGAGCCAAGTTCTGAATTGATCGGTCATGTGGTGTGACTGGCTTTGAATGTCACAACTAATCACATTCTCAAAATCTGTATACATCCTCCTGCGTAGATATGCCAAGTTTTGAATTGATCAGTGGAGTCCTGCTATAGTTTCTTTGGCTCTGAATGATCACATGTTAACACGTGGAGAGGTGCCATTTTCAAAGTGTGGACGCCCCTGGAGGCTTTATTTGAAAATGTCACGAATAGCCATTTGGTGACATTGTGGAGCTGCCTAAGGTCAATGCTTGTGCCAATTTTGGACGCAATCTGAGGGGACCGCGAATGTGCCGAATATCAAAATGGACATTCGCGAATATGCATTTTTGCATTTGTAGGCGAGCTAGTAAATATTTATAGGTCAAAAGACTCGTCATTGGAATACACGGACGCACGTTCGTGTCACATGCACAATTTTTCCCTGTGCAATCGCGTTAATCACTGGTGAGAGAAGATTTTCGCAATTTTCTATCGATTTCACATTTTGAACATATTTCCAGGTCATGTGGTGTGCCTGGCTTTGAATGTCACAACTAATCACTCTCTCAAAATCTGTATACATGCCTCCTGCGTAGATATGCCAAGTTTTGAATTGATCGGTGGAGTGCTGCTATAGTTTCTTTGGCTCTGAATGATCACATGTTAACACGTGGAGAGGTGCCATTTTCAAAGTACGGACGCCCCTGGAAGCTTTATTTGAAAATGTCACGAATAGCCATTTGGTGAAATTGTGGAGCTGCCTAAGGTCAATGTTTGTGCCGAATCTTGACGCAATCCGAGGGGACCGCGAATGTGCCGAATATAAAAATGGACATTCGCGAATATGCATTTTTGCCTTTGTAGGCAATCTAATAAATATTTATAGGCAAAAAGACCCATCATTGGAATACGCGGACGCACGTTTGTGTAACATGCACATTTTTGCGCTTTGCAATCGCGTTAATCACCGCTGAGAGAGGATTTTCGCAATTTTCTATCGATTTCACATTTTGAACATATTTCCGGGTTATGTGTTGTGACTGGCTTTGAATGTCACAACTAATCACTCTCTCAAAATCTGTATACATGCCTCCTGCGTAGATATGCCAAGTTTTTAATTGATCGGTGGAGTGCTGCTATAGTTTCTTTGGCTCTGAATGATCACATGTTAACACGTGGAGAGGTGCTATTTTCAAAGTACGGACGCCCCTGGAGGCTTTATTTGAAAATGTCACGAATAGCCATTTGGTGAAATTGTGGAGCTGCCTAAGGTCAATGTTTGTGCCGAATCTTGACGCAATCCGAGGGGACCGCGTATGTGCCGAATATCAAAATGGACATTCGCGAATATGCATTTTTGGTTTTTCAGTCACACACTTGGAAAAGATATTCTTATCTTCTTCCACTTGGAGCCATGAAGAATCCTCTATATCGTTGACTGTATGAGATGGTCTGGGGGTGGTGGGTCCGGGGGCGACAGCCCACTCAGTGGGTTCCACAGCACGGCGAACGAATGTGAGCGGAGCGGTCTAAACATGGTTAAACATGGGGACCGTAATTGCTGTAAAGGTTAGGTCAAGTTTGATTACTTATAGGTTTTGGTGACGCCATAGTTTTGGTATTACTGGTACGCTTTTCTGTCTGTCGTAATAATACTCTTTTCTTTTATTAGGGACCTCAAGATCACCATTAACTGGGGAGGTGAATTACTGAACTAAAATATGAAACTGAGCAGAAACTTGTCCCTTATGTCATTACCCTACCAGGAAATGGGTGTGGATAGCATGTGGGCCCACTCCTGCCGCATGAGGGCCTCATGCGGCCACAGTGGGCCCACATGCTATCCACAAACATTTCCTGGTAGGGTAGTGTAATTATGTCATTGTCATGTTGTGTTATGTCATTAGTGTAACACTTCAGTTTTATAATTATTTTTGACCTCAACGATCATCTTCAAAAGATAGCTATTAGATATGATAATTGTTTTGTAATGGTTATTTTTGATAGATCTCTAAATAAATATATTGAATTATTTTTTACTTTTGAAGACAAAAAATGGTTTTCATGTTCGGTCCGGACTGGTTACGGATTAAATTTTTGCCATGATTCAATCACAATTCATTTTGGAACCTGAATTATTAAATCACTGTTCAATTCATGGAACAAATTTGTGTGAATTGATTAAATCAATGCGGCAAAAAATGTGCATTTATATAGGTTCTGTATTTCAGGTTGCCAGTGGCGGACAGCCAGCTGGTGGCTGCCTCGATGGCAGCATGCAGATTGAAGGAGGCAATGTGTGTGCATCTTCTTCAAGCACTGCAAGCTCTTCAGGCTTCTTTCTTCAAGCACACGGCACTTTGCGGCTCATGATTATGAGTCAGGCTCACATGTTAAGTTGAATAAGTCTGCCATCCCATCACTGGTATGTGTCGATCCTTACTGCTCATGTTAAAGTAGGTGCTTAACTTTGATAATAAACTTTGCCTTGTGAAGGAATACACACATTTTGGCAGCACCGATTTCTTTGAAAATCATTGTAACGGCTTACCATTTGGGCCAAATTTAGTTTACACTTTATTGACTAGCATCAGGGGCAGATCCAGGGGGAGGCAATTGGGCACATGCCCCACGAAACGTCTGAGGAGGGCCCCCTCTGCGTCTGAAAGGGCGCTCGCTGGGCCTGAGAGGGCATTTACCAAGTTGTCAGCCGAGGCCTTACGACATTCTAAGGGGCCCTTACCAGGCTAATGGAGCACAAAGCTGGTTTGAGAGGGTCCTTCCCAGGTCTGCATGTGCCGGTGGTCCTCTCAGGCCAGCATAGGGCGCTCCCAAGTCTTGCAAGGGCCCTACAAGACTGGCATAGAGCCCTCTCAGGCTTGACAAAGGCCTTCAAATACCTGAATATACACTCTCAGACCGACTGGAGGCCCTTTCAGACTGGCAAAAATGTTCAGGGGCCCCTTGCAGCTCGTGGGCCCTTTGACGTCTGATGTGCCCCACCCCCATTTTCTTTCCTGGATCCGCCGCTGACTAGGCATGAGGGTTTTCCAGTGATATATGGAAGTGTGTTGGTGAGAAGTACAAGAAGAAGTTAAATCAAATATGTCTGTGTAATTTTGCTTCAGTATTACTGCTTACAAACGCATATTTCTCAAGCATTTCAAAGTACATTACTGGTACATACTTGGGTTCCAGTGGTCTTTTGTCCAAGCATAGCATGACTTAATATTTCCTGACACTGTTAATGTCTGTTCATGTGATTTTATTTACACTATAACATAATGAATAATCGAGCAAAATACATCAGTCAGTATCTAATGGCATTATATCATTCACATTTCCACATTTCATGAACTGAGTGACATTGCCTTTCCTCCGGCTTGGTCTCTGACCTGACTCCTGACCTGACACTGACTCCTGACCTGACACTGGCTCTGACATGACATCTGACCCGACCTCACTGTGTGTGACCTGAAGGGGGCGCTGTTTGACATCTAACACCTGACCTCTGTCTGTGTGACCTGGAAGGAGACGCGACTGCTGTTTGACCGCCGCGCTGGTCTGACCTCTGGCATGACATCTGACCTGACCTCACTCTGTGCGTGACATACCAGTTGACGCTTTTTGCCATCTGACCTCTGACCTGACCTCTGTATGTGTGTGACCTGGAATGAGACACGGCTGCTCTGACATCTGGTCCGACCTCTGACATGACATCTGACCTGACCTCACTCTGTGCGTGACATGCAGGGGACGCTGTTTGTCATCTGACCTGATCTCTATCTGTGAGTGGCTTGCAGGGATACACGGATGCCGTCTGACCTCTGATCTGACCTCTGCCTGTGTGACCCAAGGGGAGAAATGGCTGCTGTTTGACCTCTGACATGCCTGAACTCTGTGCAGGGGCGTCGCCCCGGGGGTCCCCCCAGATTAGCAGGATTTTAACATTAGCCCAATTGAAGTGAGGTAAAGAGGGGGAACACCTGCCTACCCCCCTCTTCCTGTCTCAAAATATTGTGGCAGCGCCTTTGCATCTGTATCTTGTGTGCCCTGCTTGAAGACACGGCTGCTGCCTGATCTTTGGCTTGATCTTTGACCTAACCTCCGGCTTGACCTCTGACCTGACTTCTGACCCGACCTCTGACTACATCTGACCCGACCTCTGACATGACATTTGACCCGACCTCTGACATGACATTTAACCCGACCTCTGCCATGACATCTGCCCAGACCTCTGACATGACATCTGACATGATATCTGACGGCTGACATAACCTCACTCTGTGTGTGACCTGAAGGGGACGCTGTTTGACATCTGACCTGACCTCTGTCTATGTGACCTGGTAGAAGACGCGACTGCTGTCTGACCTCTGGCATGACATCTGACCTGGCCTCACTGTGCGTGACATACAAGTGGACACTTTTTGTCATCTGACCTCTGACCGGACATCTGTCTGTGTGTGACCTGGAAGGAGATACGGCTGTTGTCTGACATCTGGTCCGACCTCTGACATGACATCTGACCTGACCTCACTCTGTGCGTGACATGCAGGGGACGCTGTTTGCCATCTGACCTCTGACCTGCCCTTTATTTGTGAGTGGCTTGCAGGGAGACACGGCTGCTGTCTGACCCCTGATCTGACCTCTGCCTGTGTGACCTGGCTGCCCCCGTTTCAAAATTGTGTGACGGCGCCCTTGCCTCAGTGTGTGCCCTGTTTGGAGACACGGCAGCTGCCTGACCTCTTACCTGAACTCCGGCTTGGATTCTGACACGAACTCTAGCTTGGCTTCTGACCCGACCTCTGACCCGACCTCTGACCCGACTTCTGACAAGACCTCTGATATGGCATCTGACCAGACCTCTGACATGACATCTGACCCGACCTCACTCTGTGCGTGACCTGCAGGGGGTGCTGTTTGACATCTGACTTGACCTCTGCCTGTGTGTGACCTGGTAGGAGAGACGCGACTGATGTCTAACCGCTGGTCCGATCTCTGACATGACATCTGACCCGACCTCTGACATGACATCTGACCCGACCTCTGCATTGACATCTGACCCGACCTCTGACATGACATCTGACCCGACCTCTGACATGACATCTGACCCGACCTCTGGCATGACATCTCACCTAACCTCACTCTGTGCGTGACCTGAAGGGGGATGCTGTTTGACATCTGACCCCTGACCTCTGTCTGTGTGACTTTGTAGGAGACGCGACTGCTGTCTGACCGCCGTGCTGGCCTGACCTCTGGCATGACATCTGACCTGTCCTCACTCTGTGCGTAACATACGAGTGGACGTTTTTTGTCATCTGACCTCTGACCTGACCTCTGTCTGTGTGACCTGGAAGGAGACACGGCTGCTGTCTAACATCTGGTCCGACCTCTGACATGACATCTGACCTGAGCTCACTGTGCGTGACATGCAGGAGGACGCTGTTTGCCATCTGACCTCTGACCTGACCTCTATCTGTGAGTGGCTTGCAGGGAGACATGGGTGCCGTCTGACCTCTGATCTGACCTCTGCCTGTGTGACCCAGGGGAGAAATGGCTGCTGTTTGACCTCCGACATGCCTGAACTCTGTGCAGGGGCGTCGCCCCCCCCCCCCCCCCTCCCCCCGGGGGAGGGGGGCAGATTAGCAGGATTTTAACATTAGCTCAATGCAAGTTAGGTAAAGAGACACCTGCCTACCTCCCTCCCCCCCCCCCCCCCCCCTCCCCCGTCTCAAAATATTGTGGCAGCGCCCTTGCATCTGTCGTGTGTGCCCTGTTTGAAGACACGGCTGCTGCCTGATTTCTGGCCTGATCCTTGACCTGACCTCCGGCTTGACATCTGACCTGACCTTTGACCCGACCTCTGACATAACATCTGACCCGACCTCTGACATGACATCCTCACTCTGTGCGTGACATACAATGGGATGCTTTTTGCCATCTGACCTCTGACCTGACCTCTGTCTGTGAGTGGCTTGCAGGGAGACATGACTGTTGTCTGACCTCTGTGCCGGGGCGTCGCCACCGGGGGGGGGGGGCAGATTAGCATGATTGTAACATTAGCCCCATGATAGTGGGGTAGGGGGACACCTGGCTGCCCCCTGTTTCAAAATTGTGTGGCGGCGCCCTTGCCTCAGTGTGTGCCCTGTTTGGAGACACGGCTGCTGCCTGACCTCTTACCTGAACTCCGGCTTGGATTCTGACCCGACCTCTGACCCCACTTCTGACAAGACCTCCGATATGGCATCTGACCAGACCTCTGACATGACATATGACCCGACCTCACTCTGTGCGTGACCTGCAGGGGGACGCTGTTTGACATCTGACCTGACCTCTGTCTGTGAGTGGCTCGCAGGGAGACATGGCTGCTGTCTGACCTCTGACCAGCCTGAACTCTGCAGGGGCGTCGCCACCGGTGTGTGTGTGGGGGGGGGGGGGGGTCGGGCAGCCCCCAGATTAGCATGAGTTTAACATTACTCCTATGGTAGGAAGGGGGATGGGCAAACACCTGGCTGCCTCCTTTCAAAATTGTGTGGCGGCGCCCTTGCCTCAGTGTGTGCTTTTTTTACAAGCAGCCGTGTCCTGCTTGGAGACACGGCTGCTGCCTGACCTCCGGCTTGGATTCTGACGACCTCTGGCTTGACCTCTGACCCGACTTCTGACATGACATCTGACCCGACCTCTGACATGACATCTGACCCGACCTCTGACATGACATCTGACCTGACCCCACTCTGTGCGTGATCTGCAGGGGGACGCTGTTTGACATCTGGCCTGACCTCTGGTGTATGACCTGGTAGGAGACGCGACTGCTGTCTGACCGCTGGTCCGACCTCTGGCATGGCATCTGACCCGACCTATGCCATGACATCTGACCTACTCTGTGCGTGACCTGCAGGGGGACCCTGTTTGACATCTGGCATGACCTCTGTCCTGGTAGGAGACGCGACTGCTGTCTGACCGCTGGTCTGATCTCTGGCATGACATCTGACCTGTCCTGTGTCTGTATGTCTCTATATGACCTGCAGGCATACACGGTTACTCACTGACTTCTGACCTGACCTCTGTATGTGACTGTAGTTAGGCACAACTTCTGACGTCGGACTTATATCGCACAGTTGATATTAACATGGAGTACTTGTTCGTTTGTTGTACATTTCTAAGGTGCGCAGGAAAGGTGAAATGGTGACATCATTTGCTGCGGAGAATGGAATTGGTGATGTTTGGTATTGTTATTGTTACGTTGCTATTGCTTTTACTTTAAAATGTACGAATGGCTCATCTGTTGACTTTGTTGTTTCATAATTCATAATACAGCCAGAACAAGTAAGCATTGTTTTTCTCGGTGTTTGCACGAGGACTTGAGTGACTGTGCCTCTGGTCTAGTTCTAAGACCGCTGTAGCCGAGTTGTGACGCTGATATGTGATGTCCTGCTGGCTGCTCGACAGTCAATCGAACGGGGCTGCTCGACAGTCAATCGAACGGGGCGGCGTTGACGCTACATGTGGCAGTCAACTAAAAATGATAAAAGAGAGAAGAAACCATTCATGAAACCATTCATTCAGAAAACCACTCATGTTTGATGGTAAGCATTATTTAATGAATCTTGTAACTTGCATCAACGGTAAGGCGTAAAGGCTGCGTAAAACTATTTATTCATCGTAACAATCTTTGTGAACGATAAACAAAGACTCGCCCGGCTGTCGTGACATTCCCGGCTCGGCGAATCACCGCCGCTGTCAAGCGAGCCACCGCCGCTACCACCGATGTTCCAATACAGCCTCTCAATACGCCCTCCCGCCAGCGAGTTACGGAGCAACAGCCACAGACAACAACAAAACAAGGATGCCTGAAGGCAGTGAATATTGAACACAATATAAAATTGGCACTGTTCTGTGACAAAAAATACCATAATGGAGAATGAAGACAGAAATCTCCAACAAAAACACAGTAACATTGTTCTTTGCTACTGGTGTCTTAACCCTATTTGTAACAGGCTACTTGTATTATGATACTAACTTGTCAACAGTGACTATTTCACCTACAACTTCAATGCACATTGCTTACCCCCCTTTTTACCCTACCTGGACTCGCCTATTATCTTATATTCGTTCTTAGAGTACCCTGTGGTGCATGTTTCATCCGAAAACTTCAGTATGTTATATCATTGTAGGCCCATGCATCTTAGTTTCCTTGCAATAATATGACCCCTTTTTCCATTCCTGAGCGCGCCTCTGCAAAAAAAAATGACTGAATTTCCTCTCCTGACCTCATATGTGCTTGTATCATTATAAACTAACCGTCTATTGCGCCGTAATCGCTAGCATATCGTCATCACTATGTCAGTCACCCCCCTTTTCATGTGCCTGAACACGCCCCTGCAACTCTATATGTAATACATTATGCAAATAATGGAACGAGAAGCTATCCTTTACATCTTGATAGCTATAAATGCCCCTTACATCGCTCTATTGGCTTCCCGCCAAGCATGGAATACTTCCTGGACCCCCCCCCCCCCCCCCCCTTAGAAGCCCCTGAAACCGCCTCTGCCATGCAATTGTTATGATATTTCATTAACATCAACTAATTTTCACTTGTTGCAATCACCGTAAACTGATGTAACTCCTTCATACTTGCGGCAGTTAGGAACAAAAACGTGCCCTGGAACCGCCTTTGTTCAGGTTAAGAACGCAAAATGTGGACTCCATATGCAGCATTCAATTCTAGGAAAAGTCCCAAAATTTCATGAGTCTGGTCTTAGCCGTTCGGGAGATATCTGCGAAAAACATGAGGGGGCGGAATTCGCCCCCCCCCCCCTGTTACAAATAGGGTTAAACGAGGAAAGTACACCATTGTTGAAATATTGCTTTCCCATTTTCACAAAAACAAAACAAAAAATATACAAGAAATGGGGGAAAATCTTCCCCCCCCCCCCATTCCAATGCCATATATTGCATATTGAAGATGTCCATTTTTGTAATATTCATTGCATGTAAGTGCCCACCTATTGCAATACAAAAAGACCATAGACACATGCTGTTGAAATGCATCTAAATCAGCGTTACCAGCTTTACAGTTATTCATAAACTTGCACTCTTCTTAGTTAGTCATCCAAGAGTCATCTTTCCTCACTGCTTATATTTTGTTTGTTAGGTTAGGTTAGGTTAGGTTAGGTTAGGTTAGGTTAGGTTAGGTTAGGTTAGGTTAGGTTAGGTTAGGTTAGGTTAGGTTAGGTTAGGTTAGGTTAGGTTAGGTTAGGTTAGGTTAGGTTAGGTTAGGTTAGGTTAGGTTAGGTTAGGTTAGGTTAGGTTAGGTTAGGTTAGGTTAGGTTAGGTTAGGTTAGGTTAGGTTAGGTTAGGTTAGGTTAGGTTAGGTTAGGTTAGGTTAGGTTAGGTTAGGTTAGGTTAGGTTAGGTTAGGTTAGGTTAGGTTAGGTTAGGTTAGGTTAGGTTAGGTTAGGTTAGGTTAGGTTAGGTTAGGTTAGGTTAGGTTAGGTTAGGTTAGGTTAGGTTAGGTTAGGTTAGGTTAGGTTAGGTTAGGTTAGGTTAGGTTAGGTTAGGTTAGGTTAGGTTAGGTTAGGTTAGGTTAGGTTAGGTTAGGTTAGGTTAGGTTAGGTTAGGTTAGGTTAGGTTAGGTTAGGTTAGGTTAGGTTAGGTTAGGTTAGGTTAGGTTAGGTTAGGTTAGGTTAGGTTAGGTTAGGTTAGGTTAGGTTAGGTTAGGTTAGGTTAGGTTAGGTTAGGTTAGGTTAGGTTAGGTTAGGTTAGGTTAGGTTAGGTTAGGTTAGGTTAGGTTAGGTTAGGTTAGGTTAGGTTAGGTTAGGTTAGGTTAGGTTAGGTTAGGTTAGGTTAGGTTAGGTTAGGTTAGGTTAGGTTAGGTTAGGTTAGGTTAGGTTAGGTTAGGTTAGGTTAGGTTAGGTTAGGTTAGGTTAGGTTAGGTTAGGTTAGGTTAGGTTAGGTTAGGTTAGGTTAGGTTAGGTTAGGTTAGGTTAGGTTAGGTTAGGTTAGGTTAGGTTAGGTTAGGTTAGGTTAGGTTAGGTTAGGTTAGGTTAGGTTAGGTTAGGTTAGGTTAGGTTAGGTTAGGTTAGGTTAGGTTAGGTTAGGTTAGGTTAGGTTAGGTTAGGTTAGGTTAGGTTAGGTTAGGTTAGGTTAGGTTAGGTTAGGTTAGGTTAGGTTAGGTTAGGTTAGGTTAGGTTAGGTTAGGTTAGGTTAGGTTAGGTTAGGTTAGGTTAGGTTAGGTTAGGTTAGGTTAGGTTAGGTTAGGTTAGGTTAGGTTAGGTTAGGTTAGGTTAGGTTAGGTTAGGTTAGGTTAGGTTAGGTTAGGTTAGGTTAGGTTAGGTTAGGTTAGGTTAGGTTAGGTTAGGTTAGGTTAGGTTAGGTTAGGTTAGGTTAGGTTAGGTTAGGTTAGGTTAGGTTAGGTTAGGTTAGGTTAGGTTAGGTTAGGTTAGGTTAGGTTAGGTTAGGTTAGGTTAGGTTAGGTTAGGTTAGGTTAGGTTAGGTTAGGTTAGGTTAGGTTAGGTTAGGTTAGGTTAGGTTAGGTTAGGTTAGGTTAGGTTAGGTTAGGTTAGGTTAGGTTAGGTTAGGTTAGGTTAGGTTAGGTTAGGTTAGGTTAGGTTAGGTTAGGTTAGGTTAGGTTAGGTTAGGTTAGGTTAGGTTAGGTTAGGTTAGGTTAGGTTAGGTTAGGTTAGGTTAGGTTAGGTTAGGTTAGGTTAGGTTAGGTTAGGTTAGGTTAGGTTAGGTTAGGTTAGGTTAGGTTAGGTTAGGTTAGGTTAGGTTAGGTTAGGTTAGGTTAGGTTAGGTTAGGTTAGGTTAGGTTAGGTTAGGTTAGGTTAGGTTAGGTTAGGTTAGGTTAGGTTAGGTTAGGTTAGGTTAGGTTAGGTTAGGTTAGGTTAGGTTAGGTTAGGTTAGGTTAGGTTAGGTTAGGTTAGGTTAGGTTAGGTTAGGTTAGGTTAGGTTAGGTTAGGTTAGGTTAGGTTAGGTTAGGTTAGGTTAGGTTAGGTTAGGTTAGGTTAGGTTAGGTTAGGTTAGGTTAGGTTAGGTTAGGTTAGGTTAGGTTAGGTTAGGTTAGGTTAGGTTAGGTTAGGTTAGGTTAGGTTAGGTTAGGTTAGGTTAGGTTAGGTTAGGTTAGGTTAGGTTAGGTTAGGTTAGGTTAGGTTAGGTTAGGTTAGGTTAGGTTAGGTTAGGTTAGGTTAGGTTAGGTTAGGTTAGGTTAGGTTAGGTTAGGTTAGGTTAGGTTAGGTTAGGTTAGGTTAGGTTAGGTTAGGTTAGGTTAGGTTAGGTTAGGTTAGGTTAGGTTAGGTTAGGTTAGGTTAGGTTAGGTTAGGTTAGGTTAGGTTAGGTTAGGTTAGGTTAGGTTAGGTTAGGTTAGGTTAGGTTAGGTTAGGTTAGGTTAGGTTAGGTTAGGTTAGGTTAGGTTAGGTTAGGTTAGGTTAGGTTAGGTTAGGTTAGGTTAGGTTAGGTTAGGTTAGGTTAGGTTAGGTTAGGTTAGGTTAGGTTAGGTTAGGTTAGGTTAGGTTAGGTTAGGTTAGGTTAGGTTAGGTTAGGTTAGGTTAGGTTAGGTTAGGTTAGGTTAGGTTAGGTTAGGTTAGGTTAGGTTAGGTTAGGTTAGGTTAGGTTAGGTTAGGTTAGGTTAGGTTAGGTTAGGTTAGGTTAGGTTAGGTTAGGTTAGGTTAGGTTAGGTTAGGTTAGGTTAGGTTAGGTTAGGTTAGGTTAGGTTAGGTTAGGTTAGGTTAGGTTAGGTTAGGTTAGGTTAGGTTAGGTTAGGTTAGGTTAGGTTAGGTTAGGTTAGGTTAGGTTAGGTTAGGTTAGGTTAGGTTAGGTTAGGTTAGGTTAGGTTAGGTTAGGTTAGGTTAGGTTAGGTTAGGTTAGGTTAGGTTAGGTTAGGTTAGGTTAGGTTAGGTTAGGTTAGGTTAGGTTAGGTTAGGTTAGGTTAGGTTAGGTTAGGTTAGGTTAGGTTAGGTTAGGTTAGGTTAGGTTAGGTTAGGTTAGGTTAGGTTAGGTTAGGTTAGGTTAGGTTAGGTTAGGTTAGGTTAGGTTAGGTTAGGTTAGGTTAGGTTAGGTTAGGTTAGGTTAGGTTAGGTTAGGTTAGGTTAGGTTAGGTTAGGTTAGGTTAGGTTAGGTTAGGTTAGGTTAGGTTAGGTTAGGTTAGGTTAGGTTAGGTTAGGTTAGGTTAGGTTAGGTTAGGTTAGGTTAGGTTAGGTTAGGTTAGGTTAGGTTAGGTTAGGTTAGGTTAGGTTAGGTTAGGTTAGGTTAGGTTAGGTTAGGTTAGGTTAGGTTAGGTTAGGTTAGGTTAGGTTAGGTTAGGTTAGGTTAGGTTAGGTTAGGTTAGGTTAGGTTAGGTTAGGTTAGGTTAGGTTAGGTTAGGTTAGGTTAGGTTAGGTTAGGTTAGGTTAGGTTAGGTTAGGTTAGGTTAGGTTAGGTTAGGTTAGGTTAGGTTAGGTTAGGTTAGGTTAGGTTAGGTTAGGTTAGGTTAGGTTAGGTTAGGTTAGGTTAGGTTAGGTTAGGTTAGGTTAGGTTAGGTTAGGTTAGGTTAGGTTAGGTTAGGTTAGGTTAGGTTAGGTTAGGTTAGGTTAGGTTAGGTTAGGTTAGGTTAGGTTAGGTTAGGTTAGGTTAGGTTAGGTTAGGTTAGGTTAGGTTAGGTTAGGTTAGGTTAGGTTAGGTTAGGTTAGGTTAGGTTAGGTTAGGTTAGGTTAGGTTAGGTTAGGTTAGGTTAGGTTAGGTTAGGTTAGGTTAGGTTAGGTTAGGTTAGGTTAGGTTAGGTTAGGTTAGGTTAGGTTAGGTTAGGTTAGGTTAGGTTAGGTTAGGTTAGGTTAGGTTAGGTTAGGTTAGGTTAGGTTAGGTTAGGTTAGGTTAGGTTAGGTTAGGTTAGGTTAGGTTAGGTTAGGTTAGGTTAGGTTAGGTTAGGTTAGGTTAGGTTAGGTTAGGTTAGGTTAGGTTAGGTTAGGTTAGGTTAGGTTAGGTTAGGTTAGGTTAGGTTAGGTTAGGTTAGGTTAGGTTAGGTTAGGTTAGGTTAGGTTAGGTTAGGTTAGGTTAGGTTAGGTTAGGTTAGGTTAGGTTAGGTTAGGTTAGGTTAGGTTAGGTTAGGTTAGGTTAGGTTAGGTTAGGTTAGGTTAGGTTAGGTTAGGTTAGGTTAGGTTAGGTTAGGTTAGGTTAGGTTAGGTTAGGTTAGGTTAGGTTAGGTTAGGTTAGGTTAGGTTAGGTTAGGTTAGGTTAGGTTAGGTTAGGTTAGGTTAGGTTAGGTTAGGTTAGGTTAGGTTAGGTTAGGTTAGGTTAGGTTAGGTTAGGTTAGGTTAGGTTAGGTTAGGTTAGGTTAGGTTAGGTTAGGTTAGGTTAGGTTAGGTTAGGTTAGGTTAGGTTAGGTTAGGTTAGGTTAGGTTAGGTTAGGTTAGGTTAGGTTAGGTTAGGTTAGGTTAGGTTAGGTTAGGTTAGGTTAGGTTAGGTTAGGTTAGGTTAGGTTAGGTTAGGTTAGGTTAGGTTAGGTTAGGTTAGGTTAGGTTAGGTTAGGTTAGGTTAGGTTAGGTTAGGTTAGGTTAGGTTAGGTTAGGTTAGGTTAGGTTAGGTTAGGTTAGGTTAGGTTAGGTTAGGTTAGGTTAGGTTAGGTTAGGTTAGGTTAGGTTAGGTTAGGTTAGGTTAGGTTAGGTTAGGTTAGGTTAGGTTAGGTTAGGTTAGGTTAGGTTAGGTTAGGTTAGGTTAGGTTAGGTTAGGTTAGGTTAGGTTAGGTTAGGTTAGGTTAGGTTAGGTTAGGTTAGGTTAGGTTAGGTTAGGTTAGGTTAGGTTAGGTTAGGTTAGGTTAGGTTAGGTTAGGTTAGGTTAGGTTAGGTTAGGTTAGGTTAGGTTAGGTTAGGTTAGGTTAGGTTAGGTTAGGTTAACCTAACCGACCAAATCTACCCCACCGGGGGTATATTTGGTCGAGTTCGTAAACCTAAGTGACCAAATATACCCCCCAATGCTGTTAAAAAAGACCTGTAATTCCTTACCTATACATGCTACGTGACTTTCGTCTCTGGGCATGTTATAAACAAAAGATGTATCCTTCATTTAAGACCAACAAATCAAGTCAAACCTAGCTATAAAGTTAGGTTAGGTGTGATCAAAGTTGAGTAAAAACAGACATTTTAGGGTAGATTTGGTCACTTAGGTTTACAGATTCGGTAAACCTAAGTGACCAAATCTACCCTTTGTTTATTTATAGCGGAACTATCTAACTTATCTTGAATTTAACTAGCACGTCTATGTTATTTCGGTTAGGGGTTCTTGTTGTACAAAATAAAGCTAGGTTTGATCGATATTTTAAAAGTTAGAAACTCTATTTTTTTTATTTTTTGATAAAACATGAAAAAAACAGCAGCCTATCCTACCTAACCGAGAGTACGACTTGCTATGTTAAATGAACCTAGGTTAGACTTTTTTTAACGACACGACACGAAAAATCACTTTTTAAAATTTTGTGCTTAAAGTTAAGTATTTTAAAAATTACTTGTTGCTTTGTTTGAAAGTCCTGCTTCCTATCCATCTAAAACTGATAACGGTTTGGCTCTATATATTTTAGTTTTTAAGTGACAAGCGTTCAAACACAAATTTGAATTGTACTTAAAGTTAAGCAATTTAAAAATTAAGTACATCACAAATTGTAGGTACATCCATTGGCTATCCACAACTGAGGTCGGTTTGGTTCTATTTATTTTGGTTTGTAAGTTATAGGCATTCCCGTGTACCATTACAATGCTGCCAGCTATTTTTTAAGAAGAAAATACATGTTTTTTTTCCTTATTTATTATTACCAAATTACCTTCGCTAACACTAAGCAATATAGAAAATCAAGTTATTTTTGTAAAATAAAAATTTTAAATTTTCGAAAAAAGGTATCTCTTTTTACAAGAAAACGATTTTTTTCAAAAAAGGGTACTAATTACTTACATATCCATATCACATATGTCAAGACCAATATGATAAAGCTTACAATTTCTTTAAATACTTAATAGTACTCAAGTGATTGTAAAAAAACAGGTGACACTTACACAAAAACACACAAAAAACCTTAAGTGACACTTACCGGTCCTTGCGCCTGCGGCGCAATCAGCCTACACATATATACATTGCATATATGTGCATTTCCCCTTAAGTGACACTTACCGGTCCTTGCGCCTGCGGCGCAATCAGCCTACACATATATACCTCGCGCCTTCGGCGCTCGCTCCGCAGTCCGGGCTGTTGGCGCCATCTTGCCATCTTGGCTCTGCCAGCGCCTTCGTAATACATTTTTGAAAAATGATTAAAAAATACGATAGGGATCGATTTTTGATGTTCTATACGGTGTGCATACTCTTGATTATTTACCAAAATGATTTCCCCTTAAGTGACGCTTACCGGTCCTTGCGCCTGCGGCGCAATCAGCCTACACATATATACCTCGCGCCTTCGCCGCTCGCTCCGCAGTCCGGGCTGTTGCTGTTCGAGTATTGGGATATGTGTAGGCTGATTGCGCCGAAGGCGCAAGGACCGGTAAGTGTCACTTAAGGGGAAATCATTTGGGTAAAAAATCAAGAGTATGCACACCTTATAGAACATCAAAATGCATATGCATTCGCCATGGCGCCATCTTGCGCCATCTTGCCATCTTGGCTCTGCAAGCGCCTTCGGCGCTTGCAGAGCCAAGACGGCAAGGTAACAGTGCTGATAGACAAGGCGTCAGAAACTAACCTAAACTAACCTAACCTAACCTAACCTAACCTAACCCCTTCATTAAGTCCGATCGAGACGGCCTAAGATTCGCTCGTAGCCATTAAGTCCGATCGAGACGGCCTAAGATTCGCTCGTAGCCATTTAGTCCGATCGAGACGGCCTAAGATTCGCTCGTAGCCATTAAGTCCGATCGAGACGGCCTAAGATTCGCTCGTAGCCATTAAGTCCGATCGAGACGGCCTAAGATTCGCTCGTAGCCATTAAGTCCGATCGAGACGGCCTAAGATTCGCTCGTAGCCATTTAGTCCGATCGAGACGGCCTAAGATTCGCTCGTAGCCATTTAGTCCGATCGAGACGGCCTAAGATTCGCTCGTAGCCATTAAGTCCGATCGAGACGGCCTAAGATTCGCTCGTAGCCATTAAGTCCGATCGAGACGGCCTAAGATTCGCTCGTAGCCATTTAGTCCGATCGAGACGGCCTAAGACTCGCTCGTAGCCATTAAGTCCGATCGAGACGGCCTAAGATTCGCTCGTAGCCATTTAGTCCGATCGGGACGAATAATGAATATTCATCTTCCTTATACTCCCTCATGTATGCCGAGACATCAAAGTAACATATTTTTGAAAAATGAGAGAGAAATACGTTACTGGTTTGTTTTTGACGTACTATACGGTGGGCATAGTGTTTAATTTTTACAAAAGT
Organism: Chirona hameri; assembly: GCA_036785665.1. Taxonomy (NCBI): domain Eukaryota; kingdom Metazoa; phylum Arthropoda; class Thecostraca; order Balanomorpha; family Balanidae; genus Chirona; species Chirona hameri. Next base: position 41,911 of record JAXIVJ010003598.1, read on the forward strand.
GATTTCCTCTTAAAGTACACAAAAAAATAGTATTCAAAATATGACTTTGTGAATTTTTATTTCAAGGTTTCTTCCACCATTTGTGAAATATGAAGCAAGTGCTTTCACTAAATTGCAAAATCAGATTTTTCCAAAAAATATTTGTATTCCTTATACTCCCTCATGTATGCTGAGATATCAAAGTAATATATTTTTGAAAAATGAGACAAAAATACGTTAGTGGTTTGTTTTTGACGTACTATACGGTGGGCATACTGCTTAATTTTTATAAAAATTATTATCCCTAATAGTACATAAAAAAAAAATATTCAAAATATGACTTTTTAAATTTTTATTTCAAGGTTTTTTCCACTATGTGTGAAATATGAAGCAAGTGCTTTCACTAAATTGCCAAATCGGATTTTTCCAAAAAAATATTTGTATTCCTTATACTCCCTCATGTATGCCGAGATATCAAAGTAATGTATTTTTGAAAAATAAGAGAAAAATACTTTAGTGGTTTGTTTTTGACGTACTATACGGTGGGCATAGTGTTTACTTTTTACAAAAATTATTTCCTCTTAAAGTACACAACAAAAAAAAATATTCAAAATATGACTTTTTAAATTTTTATTTCAAGGTTTTTTCCACTATGTGTGAAATATGAAGCAAGTGCTTTCACTAAATTGCAAAATCGGATTTTTCCAAAAAAATATTTGTATTCCTTATACTCCCTCATGTATGCTGAGATATCAAAGTAATATATTTTTTAAAAATGAGACAAAAATACGTTAGTGGTTTGTTTTTGACGTACTATACGGTCGGCATACTGCTTAATTTTTACAAAAATTATTTCCCCTTAAAGTACAAAAAAAAAAAATATTAAAAATATGACTTTTTAAATTTTTATTTCAAGGTTTTTTCCACTATTTGTGAAATCTGAAGCAAGTGCTTTCACTAAATTGCCAAATCGGATTTTTCCCAAAAATAATTGTATTCCTTATACTCCCTCATGTATGCCGAGATATCAAAGTAATGTATTTTTGAAAAATAAGAGAAAAATACTTTAGTGGTTTGTTTTTGACGTACTATACGGTGGGCATAGTGTTTAATTTTTACAAAAATTATTTCCTCTTAAAGTACACAAAAAAAAAATATTCAAAATATGACTTTTTAAATTTTTATTTCAAGGTTTTTCCCACTATGTGTGAAATATGAAGCAAGTGCTTTCACTAAATTGCAAAATCGGATTTTTCCAAAAAAATATTTGTATTCCTTATACTCCCTCATGTATGCCGAGATATCAAAGTTATGTATTTTTGAAAAATAAGAGAAAAATACTTTAGTGGTTTGTTTTTGACGTACTATACGGTGGGCATAGTGTTTAATTTTTACAAAAATTATTTCCTCTTAAAGTACACAAAAAAAAAAATATTCAAAATATGACTTTTTAAATTTTTATTTCAAGGTTTTTTCCACTATGTGTGAAATATGAAGCAAGTGCTTTCACTAAATTGCCAAATCGGATTTTTCCAAAAAAATATTTGTATTCCTTATACTCCCTCATGTATGCCGAGATATCAAAGTAATGTATTTTTGAAAAATAAGAGAAAAATACTTTAGTGGTTTGTTTTTGACGTACTATACGGTGGGCATAGTGTTTAATTTTTACAAAAATTATTTCCTCTTAAAGTACACCAAAAAAAAAATATTCAAAATATGACTTTTTAAATTTTTATTTCAAGGTTTTTTCCACAATGTGTGAAATATGAAGCAAGTGCTTTCACTAAATTGCAAAATCGGATTTTTCCAAAAAAATATTTGTATTCCTTATACTCCCTCATGTATGCCGAGATATCAAAGTAATGTATTTTTGAAAAATAAGAGAAAAATACTTTAGTGGTTTGTTTTTTACGTACTATACGGTGGGCATAGTGTTTAATTTTTACAAAAATTATTTCCTCTTAAAGTACACAAAAAAAAAATATTCAAAATATGACTTTTTAAATTTTTATTTCAAGGTTTTTCCCACTATGTGTGAAATATGAAGCAAGTGCTTTCACTAAATTGCCAAATCGGATTTTTCCAAAAAAATATTTGTATTCCTTATACTCCCTCATGTATGCCGAGATATCAAAGTTATGTATTTTTGAAAAATAAGAGAAAAATACTTTAGTGGTTTGTTTTTGACGTACTATACGGTGGGCATAGTGTTTAATTTTTACAAAAATTATTTCCTCTTAAAGTACACAAAAAAAAAATATTCAAAATATGACTTTTTAAATTTTTATTTCAAGGTTTTTCCCACTATGTGTGAAATATGAAGCAAGTGCTTTCACTAAATTGCCAAATCGGATTTTTCCAAAAAAATATTTGTATTCCTTATACTCCCTCATGTATGCCGAGATATCAAAGTAATGTATTTTTGAAAAATAAGAGAAAAATACTTTAGTGGTTTGTTTTTGACGTACTATACGGTGGGCATAGTGTTTAATTTTTACAAAAATTATTTCCTCTTAAAGTACACAAAAAAAAAAATTTCAAAATATGACTTTTTAAATTTTTATTTCAAGGTTTTTTCCACTATGTGTGAAATATGAAGCAAGTGCTTTCACTAAATTGCCAAATCGGATTTTTCCAAAAAAATATTTGTATTCCTTATACTCCCTCATGTATGCTGAGATATCAAAGTAATATATTTTTGAAAAATGAGACAAAAATATGTTAGTGGTTTGTTTTTGACGTACTATACGGTCGGCATACTGCTTAATTTTTACAAAAATTATTTCCCCTTAAAGTACAAAAAAAAAAAATATATTAAAAATATGACTTTTTAAATTTTTATTTCAAGGTGTCTTCCACTATTTGTGAAATCTGAAGCAAGTGCTTTCACTAAATTGCCAAATCGGATTTTTCCAAATAATATTTGTATTCCTTATACTCCCTCATGTATGCCGAGATATCAAAGTAATATATTTTTGAAAAATAAGAGAAAAATACTTTAGTGGTTTGTTTTTGACGTACTATACGGTGGGCATACTGCTTAATTTTTACAAAAATTATTTCCCCTTAAAGTTTACAAAAAACTTAATATTAAAAATATGACTTTTTATTTTTTTTATTTGCAATATTACTAAAATATGAAGCAAGTGTTTTCCGAAAATTGGCAAATTAATTTTAAAAAAAAATATTTTTTTTATTTTTATACTCTGTTGTATATTCAATATCTCTTAGTAATCCATTTTTGAGAAATAAAACAAAAACACTTGAAGCAGTGCATTAAAATGTTGTACAATTGAGTTGAATTGAATTATTTTTCCACAATGAATTTAACCCCAAAAGAAAGAGAGAAAAAACTGTTTTCTGATTTGATGTGTTAAATTGTGGTCTAAGCGAAAAAGTTATGCTTACTAAAAGATAGAGCATTCAATTTGCTAGAGAATGTTTTTTTCCGATTTGAAATATATTGATTTTTAAATAAAGTAATTGTTGTTTGTGTGAGCAATTGCATTGCAGTGTTGTGCAACTTGTTGTTGTTTACGGTGTTCCCCTATAGATGGCAGTGTTTGCTATTAGGTGATTTTTATCGCTATTATTGGTAATATCTCAGCAGTGTGGAATGCCAGAGACTTGCAGTTTTGTTTGTTATAGAGGGGGCACCTAAATGCAGATAATGTGTGAAGAATGTGATGTAATTGTGTAACGTTGTAACGGTGTAACGTTGTTTAGTGGTACAACTTGCTTGGCTTAACACGACTCGGTATGATAAAGGGGCGAATGCACTGAGCTACGGTTATCATCTGATCTTGTGCTCTGACCAGCCTTCTCTCCTACTAGCTTGGGGGATATGGGGGCAAGGAGCCATCGATTTGGACTAGCACCTGGACTCAGGACTCAGGGACTCAGTCAGTCTAGTAGGATAGCTGTCTATTCTAGTAGGACTGAGTCTAGTTGTCTCTAAGTTCTAGTACATAGCTCTCTGGTAGCTAGTAGAGACTAGATACCAGTAGGCTATCTGGTAGCTAGTAGAGGGCCCCCTCCGACTGAGGGACTCAGTCTAGTAGGACTGAGTCTAGTAGGATCTAAGCTAGGCCATTGGGCTTGATTGTTGAATTTGACCCTTATGACCTTTTTTTAGAATTGTCCTTAATGGTGTTTTGATGCACTATATGGGTGTATGGTCGAATTGTGATAAAGCTACAGCAAAGCAAGTGGCCTCAGAAATGCGCTCCGGTGATTGGTTTAGCCTGTGTGACGTCATACGTGTTTGCGCTACTCTTTGACCGACTTGCCGTGGGGCTAGAATAAAAAGAAGACCAGATTTGGAAAGAGGAGGTCTGGGGCTATCTGGTAAGGTATGTAAAATGTATATATGACGTCATCTGTGATGTGACGTCAGGTGATTTTTTGCGCTACTCTTTGACCGACTTGACGTGGGGCTAGAAGAAAAGGAAGACCAGATTTGGAAAGAGGAGGTCTTGGGCTATCTTTTAAGCTATTTGTAACATTCCTAGCTGCTTTTGATTAACCCTCTAGGGTGGTGTCAACAACCCTCTAGGGTGGTGCCAGGCCGGAACACGTGCCGGTCCTTGCGCCTTCGGCGCAATCGGAGACGGAGTGGTCTTAAGAGGTCGTAGAAGGCTAGTGACGTGCAGCGGAGAAGTAGGAGGCTGGGCCTTGCCGAACCATGAGCTTGCTGGACCTTGCGTCTTTGCCCTGCTTTGCCTTGCCGGAGCTTGATGGACCGTGCCAAACCTTGCTGTTGATTTTTTACCACCAAAATGCTTTCCCCTTAAGTGACACTTACCGGTCCTTGCGCCTTCGGCGCAATCAGCCTACACATATATACCTCGCGTAGGAACATGTAGGCTGATTGCGCCGAAGGCGCAAGGACCGGTAAGTGTCACTTAAGGGGAAATCATTTTGGTGGTAAAAAATCAACAGTATGCACACCGTATAGAACATCAAAATGCATATGCATTTGCAATAATAATGCATCATACTGTTGATTTTCTACCACCAAAATGATTTCCCCTTAAGTGACACTTACCGGTCCTTGCGCCTGCGGCGCAATCAGCCTACACATATAACCCAATACTCGAACAGCAACAGCCCGGACTGCGGAGCGAGCGGCGAAGGCGCGAGGTATATTGCGGTTTGCCGGAGCTTGATGGACCGTGCCAAACCTTGCCACTACCATACTGTTGCCATACTGTTGATTTTTTACCACCAAAATGCTTTCCCCTTAAGTGACACTTGCCGGTCCTTGCGCCTGCGGCGCAATCAGCCTACACATATATACCTCGCGCCTTCGCCGCTCGCTCCGCAGTCCGGGCTGTTGCTGTTCGAGTATTGGGTTATATGTGTAGGCTGATTGCGCCGAAGGCGCAAGGACCGGTAAGTGTCACTTAAGGGGAAATCATTTTGGTGGTAAAAAATCAACAGTATGCACACCGTATAGACCATCAAAATGCAATATCAAATGCAAATGCATCATACTGTTGATTTTCTACCACCAAGATGATTTCCTCTTAAGTGACACTTACCGGTCCTTGCGCCTGCGGCGCAATCAGCCTACACATATTCCAATACTCGAACAGCAACAGCCCGGACTGCGGAGCGAGCGGCGAAGGCGCGAGGTATATATGTGTAGGCTGATTGCGCCGAAGGCGCAAGGACCGGTAAGTGTCACTTAAGGGGAAATCATTTTGGTGGTAAAAAATCAACAGTATGCACACCGTATAGAACATCAAAAATCGATCCCTATCGTGCTTTTTAATCCTTGCAGGACTTTGCCTTGCAGGACTTTGCCTGGGCTAGCTGGATCCAGGAGTCAACCCTGTCGCCAAAAACCTCCTGGCGGAAGAGGAAGATAACACCCTTTTAGGGTCAGGTGACTTACCGTCCCTTGCCTTGCCGGGACACGTGCCGGTCTTTGCGCCTTCGGCGCAAGCAGAGACGACACTAGACGCTAGAAGAAAGAAAAGACCAGATTTTTAATTTTATTTACACTTTTTAATTTCATTTTTGTTTTAATTTCATTTACATTTTTAATTTCAAGCATTGTGTGCCTGAAATTAAAAATGTAAAAAAAAAAAAAAAAAAAAAATCTTCATTAGACTCTATATATGTATGCCAATAACTCCAACTTGCCGTAGGGCTAGAACACAAATGAGGCCAGATCTGGAAAGAAGAGTACAAGGGCTTTCATTTTGGTTAGGATAGGATCGGATCGGATGAAAAAGAAGCATAGACTGCACCGTGATGCACCTATGTACTGCGGTACATGCGATTTTTTGCCCCACTCTTTGACCAACTTGCCGTGGGGCTAGAAGGAAAGGAAGACCAGATTTGGAAAGAGGAGGTCTGGGGCTATCTTCTAAGCTATTTGGAACATTCCTAGCTGCTTTTTATTAACCCTCTAGGGTCGTGGCAAAAAACGGTAAACGCCGTACCCAAACTTTTAATATAATTTTTTTTTTAAAGTTTTGACAAATGTTTCCTGTACAACTCAGCAAGCCTAACAAGAATCTTGTTTCCAATTTTGTGTAGTCTTGTTGGTAATGCCCTGTTGGTGTCATGTGTTTTTTGCGCCACTCTTTGACCAACTTGTCTTTGGGCTAGAACAAAAGCAAGACCAGATTTGGAAATAAGAGGTCTGGGGCTATCTTGTAAGCTATTTGGAACATTCCTAGCTCCTTGTTAAGAACCCTCTAGGTTGGTGTCAACATCGAGGTTTTTTGTGTTGTTTTGGCTCTAAAACCGATGTTTTTTGACCTACTCAGCTGAAACTTGGGCTTCCATCCTATCTCGCCAGCCTACTTCCGTACATGGTTTCAGATTCTAACATACTCGATTTTTACAAAACCGGGCTAGGCCAAAATATGATGAGAGATTTTGTATCAATGATCATGACATATGGAGTCGACTTTTGTTACCAAACCTGCATCTTATGAACTACTTAACGGATTTTCAATCCGTTTGAAAAATCGGACTCCCCTTTCAATTCTACATCCGGACAGCTATAATTTTTTTCAAAAAAACATAGGGGGCGCAAATGTCGTTTTTTAATATTTTTGTAACTAACCTACTTTTTTTTCTTCCTTACGATTTAAAAAATCCGAGATAGTCAAAAGATGCAACTAAAGATTCTACATCTTTTGGCTATTAGGAAATTTTGATCAAAAAATTATCAAAATTTTAAATTTTGAAATCCAAAAAAAAGTGATGGTTTTTGGTTTTTCAGTCTTCTGACATGCACTTTTTGGGAAAAATGTTAATTAGTGAAAGAAAGAACGTTAGACGGTACATTTTTAGATAGCAAGAAATCAAAAATCGGTTGAGAAGTTTTTGAGATAGGAGGGATCCCATTTTGAAATTGACGCGTTACCAAAATTTTAACAAGTCCATAAATCAAAGACAAAAAACGTTATGTAAGGATTTTTTTCGCTAGGACACCTTGAAATCACGTCTATTTTTCATTTTTGGTATTAACAAAAAAACGTTGTTTGGGGTGGTATAACTTTTTTGATATTTTTTTTTTTTTTTTTTATTAAAAAGAATATGGTAGATAATGTCAAATCACACAATTTCAACCCCTTGATTTTTCTTGTGTAAATTTTTTTTAAAAAGTTATAGGCTGAAAACATTTTGGCGGGAAAAAAATGTGAATTTCGATATTGTATGACAGCAACCTGCTATAACTCATAAGAAGCAGAATTTGATGGCAGGTTTGATTCTGCTTTCAAAAAGAAGAAAAGTTGACAAACGAATGTGTGTGTGGCAAACAAATGTGTGTGTGAAATGTATATGTGTCAAACTTTTGACATATATTTTTTTTTTTAGTTTTGAAACATGTTTCCTGTTAAACTCAGCGAGCCGAACGCGAATATTTTTTCCATTTTCCTGTAGCTTTGTTGATAATGCTTTTTTGGTGTCATGTGTTTTTTGCGCCACTCTTTGACCAACTTGTCTTGGGGCTAGAACAAAAGCAAGACCAGATTTGGAAAGAGGAGGTCTTGGGCTATCTTCTAAGCTATTTGGAACATTCCTAGCTCCTTTTTATTAACCCTCTAGGGTCGTGGCAAAAAACGGTAAACGCCATACCCAAACTTTTAATATAATTTTTTTTTAAGTTTTGACAAATGTTTCCTGTACAACTCAGCAAGCCTAAGAAGAATCTTGTTTCCAATGTTTTGTAGTCTTGTTGGTAACGCCCTCTTGGTGTCATGTTTTTTTGGCCACTCTTTGAGGATGATAGGTTAGGTGACTTACCGGACCTTGCCTTGCCGGGACACGTGCCGGTCCTTGCGCCTTCGGCGCAATCAGCCAGCCTTTAAACTTTTAAGTCTGACGAAAATTTAACCTAGAAAAAATGGAAATACTAAAAAAAAATCACTTTTTTCCATTTTGTGCTTAAAGTTCAGAATTTGGAAAATTATTTTTTTCTTTATTTGAAAGTCCTGCTTCTTATCCATCTAAAACTGATAACGGTTTGGCTCTATAAATTTTAGTTTTTAAGTGAAAAGCGTTCAAACACAAATTTGAATTGTACTTAAAGTTAAGCAATTTCAAAGTCAAGTACAACACAAATTGTAGGTACATCCATTGTCTATCCATAACTGAGATCGGTTTGGTTCTATTGGTTTTGGTTTGTAAGTAATAGGCATTCCCGTTAACCATTACAATGCTCCCAGGACTTGGAGCAATTTTTTAAGAAGAAACCAAATGTTTTTTTTCCTTAACTATTATTACCAAATTACCTTCGCTAACACTAAGCAATATAGAAAACCAAGTTATTTTTGTAAAATAAAAATTAAAAATTTTCGAAAAAAGGTATCTCTTTTTACGAAAAAACGATTTCTTTCAAAAAAGGAGTACTAATAAAATACATATCCATATCACTTATATCAAGGCCAAAATGATGAAGCTTAAAATTTCTTTAAATAGTTAATAGTTCTCAAGTAATTGTCAAAAAACTGATAAAATTGACATTAAAAGTATCTCAAGTCATAGAGCTTGAAAAAGACCGATTAAAGGGTCTCCTTATCTGTAAAATGATGCCCCATTCATGCCGGTTCCAAATATAATTTTGTTTTTAAGATTCTTCAAATATTGAACATTATATAAGTATAAACGTACATCCATGTTTAAGAAATTAACCGTAAAATTTATTAAAACGCCAACCTCATTTACTCAAAAAGTAAGCCAGGTAGAAGCAAATAAAAAACAGATTCTTGTTCAGCTCGCCGAGTTCTACAACATCCATCTGTCAGAACTCAAAACAACTTTCCCAAAAAATAATTACGGCTATATATATTTGCATTATTTGGTGCTGAATAACTCAAAAACTAAACAACATTTTTCAAATCCGAAAGCAGATTCAGCATTGTAATGGCTTTCTGCATCTCAATCATATTTTGTATTTGAAAAAAACACATACACTTTTTTTTTGGAAAATTCAGATTATGCGTAAATTTGATAATTAAGTACCCCATATCTTCAAAACTGCTGAACCGATTGTTGATTTCTTTTTTGGGAAACATTTGGCTTAAGCTGGTCATTCTTATCCTTTTACAAATTTTCCTGAACAAAATGCATATTCAACCACTTAAAATTGCAAAACTTCATTTTTTACAAGTTTTCACATTTAAGACTTCCAAAATATGGTTTTCTGTAAAATTCAGAATTGCCAAAAGATGGGGTTTGTTACGCCGCATCTTAATTCGCTGTTCGATTATACAAGTTTTCCAAAACAAAACAGTTACGGTCCAAAAACTTGTGAAAAAAACATGTTCCTCTAAGCAGTCCACCACCTAAAAAAACATGTTGTAAAGGATTTACGTACCTTAGAAGCAAAGCCCCATTCATGCTTAACACAAATATATGCTTTGTTTAAAGATTCGATCAAAAATAAGCAAACTGCGAGCAAAACAAGGTACAAGATTTGTGCAAAGCACCAAAAACATCCAAAAGTGAAATGTCTGTAACGTTTTTAAAAACTAGGTTTGATTAAAAACTTCAACGGATTCGTGTTCTACTCGACGAGAGCTATCGGAAACTGTTCCTTGAACTTAAAAAATGTTGCTTAGATCGGGAGTAATCGACGACTCCATTTTCGGGGGGTAGATTTGGTCACTTAGGTTCACAACATGGGGGGTAGATTTGGTCGGTTAGGTTTATTTTGAAACGGAAACCTAGGTTACTTCTTGAGTTTTTAATGGATTTCAAAACTGTTTAGTGCACTTGCTTTGCCGTCAAATTCTTTAGCTTTTTTTTCAAAAACTGGGAAGATATAATTATAATAAAATGGTTTCAACTTTTGTGCAAGTGGAAAAGTCAAGGTATAGTAACAATTGTAGAGTATAACAGGACATTGAAGATTAACTTACTTAAACCTTCTACTTTTAAACTGAGCTTTTCAAAAAAGGAAGAGTGTTCAATTTGGATCAAACCTAGCCCAAAGAGGACCCTGTAGCTTTTGCAGGGACCAAACCTAGCTTTTGTCTAGGTTTGACTGCAATATGTACAAAAAAGTTCCTAAGTTGGAACATGCCCCAACATTTTTGGTCATAAAAGCTTAAATTGAAAGAATTTCGGGATATGCTCAATTTGGAATACATTCACAAGGGTATAAGTAAGGCGTCCATGATTGGGTAAAATATCGTGCAATGATTAGGTAAGGATTTACGGCCTTCCAAAGAGGCGACCAAATCTACCCCCGAAGGGGGTAGATTTGGTCTCCAAAAGGGTAGATTTGGTCGCTTAGGTTTAGTTAGGTTAGGTTAGGTTAGGTTAGGTTAGGTTAGGTTAGGTTAGGTTAGGTTAGGTTAGGTTAGGTTAGGTTAGGTTAGGTTAGGTTAGGTTAGGTTAGGTTAGGTTAGGTTAGGTTAGGTTAGGTTAGGTTAGGTTAGGTTAGGTTAGGTTAGGTTAGGTTAGGTTAGGTTAGGTTAGGTTAGGTTAGGTTAGGTTAGGTTAGGTTAGGTTAGGTTAGGTTAGGTTAGGTTAGGTTAGGTTAGGTTAGGTTAGGTTAGGTTAGGTTAGGTTAGGTTAGGTTAGGTTAGGTTAGGTTAGGTTAGGTTAGGTTAGGTTAGGTTAGGTTAGGTTAGGTTAGGTTAGGTTAGGTTAACCTAACCGACCAAATCTACCCCACCGGGGGTATATTTGGTCGAGTTCGTAAACCTAAGTGACCAAATATACCCCCCAATGCTGTTAAAAAAGACCTGTAATTCCTTACCTATACATGCTACGTGACTTTCGTCTCTGGGCATGTTATAAACAAAAGATGTATCCTTCATTTAAGACCAACAAATCAAGTCAAACCTAGCTATAAAGTTAGGTTAGGTGTGATCAAAGTTGAGTAAAAACAGACATTTTAGGGTAGATTTGGTCACTTAGGTTTACAGATTCGGTAAACCTAAGTGACCAAATCTACCCTTTGTTTATTTATAGCGGAACTATCTAACTTATCTTGAATTTAACTAGCACGTCTATGTTATTTCGGTTAGGGGTTCTTGTTGTACAAAATAAAGCTAGGTTTGATCGATATTTTAAAAGTTAGAAACTCTATTTTTTTTATTTTTTGATAAAACATGAAAAAAACAGCAGCCTATCCTACCTAACCGAGAGTACGACTTGCTATGTTAAATGAACCTAGGTTAGACTTTTTTTAACGACACGACACGAAAAATCACTTTTTAAAATTTTGTGCTTAAAGTTAAGTATTTTAAAAATTACTTGTTGCTTTGTTTGAAAGTCCTGCTTCCTATCCATCTAAAACTGATAACGGTTTGGCTCTATATATTTTAGTTTTTAAGTGACAAGCGTTCAAACACAAATTTGAATTGTACTTAAAGTTAAGCAATTTAAAAATTAAGTACATCACAAATTGTAGGTACATCCATTGGCTATCCACAACTGAGGTCGGTTTGGTTCTATTTATTTTGGTTTGTAAGTTATAGGCATTCCCGTGTACCATTACAATGCTGCCAGCTATTTTTTAAGAAGAAAATACATGTTTTTTTTCCTTATTTATTATTACCAAATTACCTTCGCTAACACTAAGCAATATAGAAAATCAAGTTATTTTTGTAAAATAAAAATTTTAAATTTTCGAAAAAAGGTATCTCTTTTTACAAGAAAACGATTTTTTTCAAAAAAGGGTACTAATTACTTACATATCCATATCACATATGTCAAGACCAATATGATAAAGCTTACAATTTCTTTAAATACTTAATAGTACTCAAGTGATTGTAAAAAAACAGGTGACACTTACACAAAAACACACAAAAAACCTTAAGTGACACTTACCGGTCCTTGCGCCTGCGGCGCAATCAGCCTACACATATATACATTGCATATATGTGCATTTCCCCTTAAGTGACACTTACCGGTCCTTGCGCCTGCGGCGCAATCAGCCTACACATATATACCTCGCGCCTTCGGCGCTCGCTCCGCAGTCCGGGCTGTTGGCGCCATCTTGCCATCTTGGCTCTGCCAGCGCCTTCGTAATACATTTTTGAAAAATGATTAAAAAATACGATAGGGATCGATTTTTGATGTTCTATACGGTGTGCATACTCTTGATTATTTACCAAAATGATTTCCCCTTAAGTGACGCTTACCGGTCCTTGCGCCTGCGGCGCAATCAGCCTACACATATATACCTCGCGCCTTCGCCGCTCGCTCCGCAGTCCGGGCTGTTGCTGTTCGAGTATTGGGATATGTGTAGGCTGATTGCGCCGAAGGCGCAAGGACCGGTAAGTGTCACTTAAGGGGAAATCATTTGGGTAAAAAATCAAGAGTATGCACACCTTATAGAACATCAAAATGCATATGCATTCGCCATGGCGCCATCTTGCGCCATCTTGCCATCTTGGCTCTGCAAGCGCCTTCGGCGCTTGCAGAGCCAAGACGGCAAGGTAACAGTGCTGATAGACAAGGCGTCAGAAACTAACCTAAACTAACCTAACCTAACCTAACCTAACCTAACCCCTTCATTAAGTCCGATCGAGACGGCCTAAGATTCGCTCGTAGCCATTAAGTCCGATCGAGACGGCCTAAGATTCGCTCGTAGCCATTTAGTCCGATCGAGACGGCCTAAGATTCGCTCGTAGCCATTAAGTCCGATCGAGACGGCCTAAGATTCGCTCGTAGCCATTAAGTCCGATCGAGACGGCCTAAGATTCGCTCGTAGCCATTAAGTCCGATCGAGACGGCCTAAGATTCGCTCGTAGCCATTTAGTCCGATCGAGACGGCCTAAGATTCGCTCGTAGCCATTTAGTCCGATCGAGACGGCCTAAGATTCGCTCGTAGCCATTAAGTCCGATCGAGACGGCCTAAGATTCGCTCGTAGCCATTAAGTCCGATCGAGACGGCCTAAGATTCGCTCGTAGCCATTTAGTCCGATCGAGACGGCCTAAGACTCGCTCGTAGCCATTAAGTCCGATCGAGACGGCCTAAGATTCGCTCGTAGCCATTTAGTCCGATCGGGACGAATAATGAATATTCATCTTCCTTATACTCCCTCATGTATGCCGAGACATCAAAGTAACATATTTTTGAAAAATGAGAGAGAAATACGTTACTGGTTTGTTTTTGACGTACTATACGGTGGGCATAGTGTTTAATTTTTACAAAAGTGATTTCCTCTTAAAGTACACAAAAAAATAGTATTCAAAATATGACTTTGTGAATTTTTATTTCAAGGTTTCTTCCACCATTTGTGAAATATGAAGCAAGTGCTTTCACTAAATTGCAAAATCAGATTTTTCCAAAAAATATTTGTATTCCTTATACTCCCTCATGTATGCTGAGATATCAAAGTAATATATTTTTGAAAAATGAGACAAAAATACGTTAGTGGTTTGTTTTTGACGTACTATACGGTGGGCATACTGCTTAATTTTTATAAAAATTATTATCCCTAATAGTACATAAAAAAAAAATATTCAAAATATGACTTTTTAAATTTTTATTTCAAGGTTTTTTCCACTATGTGTGAAATATGAAGCAAGTGCTTTCACTAAATTGCCAAATCGGATTTTTCCAAAAAAATATTTGTATTCCTTATACTCCCTCATGTATGCCGAGATATCAAAGTAATGTATTTTTGAAAAATAAGAGAAAAATACTTTAGTGGTTTGTTTTTGACGTACTATACGGTGGGCATAGTGTTTACTTTTTACAAAAATTATTTCCTCTTAAAGTACACAACAAAAAAAAATATTCAAAATATGACTTTTTAAATTTTTATTTCAAGGTTTTTTCCACTATGTGTGAAATATGAAGCAAGTGCTTTCACTAAATTGCAAAATCGGATTTTTCCAAAAAAATATTTGTATTCCTTATACTCCCTCATGTATGCTGAGATATCAAAGTAATATATTTTTTAAAAATGAGACAAAAATACGTTAGTGGTTTGTTTTTGACGTACTATACGGTCGGCATACTGCTTAATTTTTACAAAAATTATTTCCCCTTAAAGTACAAAAAAAAAAAATATTAAAAATATGACTTTTTAAATTTTTATTTCAAGGTTTTTTCCACTATTTGTGAAATCTGAAGCAAGTGCTTTCACTAAATTGCCAAATCGGATTTTTCCCAAAAATAATTGTATTCCTTATACTCCCTCATGTATGCCGAGATATCAAAGTAATGTATTTTTGAAAAATAAGAGAAAAATACTTTAGTGGTTTGTTTTTGACGTACTATACGGTGGGCATAGTGTTTAATTTTTACAAAAATTATTTCCTCTTAAAGTACACAAAAAAAAAATATTCAAAATATGACTTTTTAAATTTTTATTTCAAGGTTTTTCCCACTATGTGTGAAATATGAAGCAAGTGCTTTCACTAAATTGCAAAATCGGATTTTTCCAAAAAAATATTTGTATTCCTTATACTCCCTCATGTATGCCGAGATATCAAAGTTATGTATTTTTGAAAAATAAGAGAAAAATACTTTAGTGGTTTGTTTTTGACGTACTATACGGTGGGCATAGTGTTTAATTTTTACAAAAATTATTTCCTCTTAAAGTACACAAAAAAAAAAATATTCAAAATATGACTTTTTAAATTTTTATTTCAAGGTTTTTTCCACTATGTGTGAAATATGAAGCAAGTGCTTTCACTAAATTGCCAAATCGGATTTTTCCAAAAAAATATTTGTATTCCTTATACTCCCTCATGTATGCCGAGATATCAAAGTAATGTATTTTTGAAAAATAAGAGAAAAATACTTTAGTGGTTTGTTTTTGACGTACTATACGGTGGGCATAGTGTTTAATTTTTACAAAAATTATTTCCTCTTAAAGTACACCAAAAAAAAAATATTCAAAATATGACTTTTTAAATTTTTATTTCAAGGTTTTTTCCACAATGTGTGAAATATGAAGCAAGTGCTTTCACTAAATTGCAAAATCGGATTTTTCCAAAAAAATATTTGTATTCCTTATACTCCCTCATGTATGCCGAGATATCAAAGTAATGTATTTTTGAAAAATAAGAGAAAAATACTTTAGTGGTTTGTTTTTTACGTACTATACGGTGGGCATAGTGTTTAATTTTTACAAAAATTATTTCCTCTTAAAGTACACAAAAAAAAAATATTCAAAATATGACTTTTTAAATTTTTATTTCAAGGTTTTTCCCACTATGTGTGAAATATGAAGCAAGTGCTTTCACTAAATTGCCAAATCGGATTTTTCCAAAAAAATATTTGTATTCCTTATACTCCCTCATGTATGCCGAGATATCAAAGTAATGTATTTTTGAAAAATAAGAGAAAAATACTTTAGTGGTTTGTTTTTGACGTACTATACGGTGGGCATAGTGTTTAATTTTTACAAAAATTATTTCCTCTTAAAGTACACAACAAAAAAAAATATTCAAAATATGACTTTTTAAATTTTTATTTCAAGGTTTTTTCCACTATGTGTGAAATATGAAGCAAGTGCTTTCACTAAATTGCAAAATCGGATTTTTCCAAAAAAATATTTGTATTCCTTATACTCCCTCATGTATGCCGAGATATCAAAGTAATGTATTTTTGAAAAATAAGAGAAAAATACTTTAGTGGTTTGTTTTTGACGTACTATACGGTGGGCATAGTGTTTAATTTTTACAAAAATTATTTCCTCTTAAAGTACACAAAAAAAAAAATTTCAAAATATGACTTTTTAAATTTTTATTTCAAGGTTTTTTCCACTATGTGTGAAATATGAAGCAAGTGCTTTCACTAAATTGCCAAATCGGATTTTTCCAAAAAAATATTTGTATTCCTTATACTCCCTCATGTATGCTGAGATATCAAAGTAATATATTTTTGAAAAATGAGACAAAAATATGTTAGTGGTTTGTTTTTGACGTACTATACGGTCGGCATACTGCTTAATTTTTACAAAAATTATTTCCCCTTAAAGTACAAAAAAAAAAAATATATTAAAAATATGACTTTTTAAATTTTTATTTCAAGGTGTCTTCCACTATTTGTGAAATCTGAAGCAAGTGCTTTCACTAAATTGCCAAATCGGATTTTTCCAAATAATATTTGTATTCCTTATACTCCCTCATGTATGCCGAGATATCAAAGTAATATATTTTTGAAAAATAAGAGAAAAATACTTTAGTGGTTTGTTTTTGACGTACTATACGGTGGGCATACTGCTTAATTTTTACAAAAATTATTTCCCCTTAAAGTTTACAAAAAACTTAATATTAAAAATATGACTTTTTATTTTTTTTATTTGCAATATTACTAAAATATGAAGCAAGTGTTTTCCGAAAATTGGCAAATTAATTTTAAAAAAAAATATTTTTTTTATTTTTATACTCTGTTGTATATTCAATATCTCTTAGTAATCCATTTTTGAGAAATAAAACAAAAACACTTGAAGCAGTGCATTAAAATGTTGTACAATTGAGTTGAATTGAATTATTTTTCCACAATGAATTTAACCCCAAAAGAAAGAGAGAAAAAACTGTTTTCTGATTTGATGTGTTAAATTGTGGTCTAAGCGAAAAAGTTATGCTTACTAAAAGATAGAGCATTCAATTTGCTAGAGAATGTTTTTTTCCGATTTGAAATATATTGATTTTTAAATAAAGTAATTGTTGTTTGTGTGAGCAATTGCATTGCAGTGTTGTGCAACTTGTTGTTGTTTACGGTGTTCCCCTATAGATGGCAGTGTTTGCTATTAGGTGATTTTTATCGCTATTATTGGTAATATCTCAGCAGTGTGGAATGCCAGAGACTTGCAGTTTTGTTTGTTATAGAGGGGGCACCTAAATGCAGATAATGTGTGAAGAATGTGATGTAATTGTGTAACGTTGTAACGGTGTAACGTTGTTTAGTGGTACAACTTGCTTGGCTTAACACGACTCGGTATGATAAAGGGGCGAATGCACTGAGCTACGGTTATCATCTGATCTTGTGCTCTGACCAGCCTTCTCTCCTACTAGCTTGGGGGATATGGGGGCAAGGAGCCATCGATTTGGACTAGCACCTGGACTCAGGACTCAGGGACTCAGTCAGTCTAGTAGGATAGCTGTCTATTCTAGTAGGACTGAGTCTAGTTGTCTCTAAGTTCTAGTACATAGCTCTCTGGTAGCTAGTAGAGACTAGATACCAGTAGGCTATCTGGTAGCTAGTAGAGGGCCCCCTCCGACTGAGGGACTCAGTCTAGTAGGACTGAGTCTAGTAGGATCTAAGCTAGGCCATTGGGCTTGATTGTTGAATTTGACCCTTATGACCTTTTTTTAGAATTGTCCTTAATGGTGTTTTGATGCACTATATGGGTGTATGGTCGAATTGTGATAAAGCTACAGCAAAGCAAGTGGCCTCAGAAATGCGCTCCGGTGATTGGTTTAGCCTGTGTGACGTCATACGTGTTTGCGCTACTCTTTGACCGACTTGCCGTGGGGCTAGAATAAAAAGAAGACCAGATTTGGAAAGAGGAGGTCTGGGGCTATCTGGTAAGGTATGTAAAATGTATATATGACGTCATCTGTGATGTGACGTCAGGTGATTTTTTGCGCTACTCTTTGACCGACTTGACGTGGGGCTAGAAGAAAAGGAAGACCAGATTTGGAAAGAGGAGGTCTTGGGCTATCTTTTAAGCTATTTGTAACATTCCTAGCTGCTTTTGATTAACCCTCTAGGGTGGTGTCAACAACCCTCTAGGGTGGTGCCAGGCCGGAACACGTGCCGGTCCTTGCGCCTTCGGCGCAATCGGAGACGGAGTGGTCTTAAGAGGTCGTAGAAGGCTAGTGACGTGCAGCGGAGAAGTAGGAGGCTGGGCCTTGCCGAACCATGAGCTTGCTGGACCTTGCGTCTTTGCCCTGCTTTGCCTTGCCGGAGCTTGATGGACCGTGCCAAACCTTGCTGTTGATTTTTTACCACCAAAATGCTTTCCCCTTAAGTGACACTTACCGGTCCTTGCGCCTTCGGCGCAATCAGCCTACACATATATACCTCGCGTAGGAACATGTAGGCTGATTGCGCCGAAGGCGCAAGGACCGGTAAGTGTCACTTAAGGGGAAATCATTTTGGTGGTAAAAAATCAACAGTATGCACACCGTATAGAACATCAAAATGCATATGCATTTGCAATAATAATGCATCATACTGTTGATTTTCTACCACCAAAATGATTTCCCCTTAAGTGACACTTACCGGTCCTTGCGCCTGCGGCGCAATCAGCCTACACATATAACCCAATACTCGAACAGCAACAGCCCGGACTGCGGAGCGAGCGGCGAAGGCGCGAGGTATATTGCGGTTTGCCGGAGCTTGATGGACCGTGCCAAACCTTGCCACTACCATACTGTTGCCATACTGTTGATTTTTTACCACCAAAATGCTTTCCCCTTAAGTGACACTTGCCGGTCCTTGCGCCTGCGGCGCAATCAGCCTACACATATATACCTCGCGCCTTCGCCGCTCGCTCCGCAGTCCGGGCTGTTGCTGTTCGAGTATTGGGTTATATGTGTAGGCTGATTGCGCCGAAGGCGCAAGGACCGGTAAGTGTCACTTAAGGGGAAATCATTTTGGTGGTAAAAAATCAACAGTATGCACACCGTATAGACCATCAAAATGCAATATCAAATGCAAATGCATCATACTGTTGATTTTCTACCACCAAGATGATTTCCTCTTAAGTGACACTTACCGGTCCTTGCGCCTGCGGCGCAATCAGCCTACACATATTCCAATACTCGAACAGCAACAGCCCGGACTGCGGAGCGAGCGGCGAAGGCGCGAGGTATATATGTGTAGGCTGATTGCGCCGAAGGCGCAAGGACCGGTAAGTGTCACTTAAGGGGAAATCATTTTGGTGGTAAAAAATCAACAGTATGCACACCGTATAGAACATCAAAAATCGATCCCTATCGTGCTTTTTAATCCTTGCAGGACTTTGCCTTGCAGGACTTTGCCTGGGCTAGCTGGATCCAGGAGTCAACCCTGTCGCCAAAAACCTCCTGGCGGAAGAGGAAGATAACACCCTTTTAGGGTCAGGTGACTTACCGTCCCTTGCCTTGCCGGGACACGTGCCGGTCTTTGCGCCTTCGGCGCAAGCAGAGACGACACTAGACGCTAGAAGAAAGAAAAGACCAGATTTTTAATTTTATTTACACTTTTTAATTTCATTTTTGTTTTAATTTCATTTACATTTTTAATTTCAAGCATTGTGTGCCTGAAATTAAAAATGTAAAAAAAAAAAAAAAAAAAAAATCTTCATTAGACTCTATATATGTATGCCAATAACTCCAACTTGCCGTAGGGCTAGAACACAAATGAGGCCAGATCTGGAAAGAAGAGTACAAGGGCTTTCATTTTGGTTAGGATAGGATCGGATCGGATGAAAAAGAAGCATAGACTGCACCGTGATGCACCTATGTACTGCGGTACATGCGATTTTTTGCCCCACTCTTTGACCAACTTGCCGTGGGGCTAGAAGGAAAGGAAGACCAGATTTGGAAAGAGGAGGTCTGGGGCTATCTTCTAAGCTATTTGGAACATTCCTAGCTGCTTTTTATTAACCCTCTAGGGTCGTGGCAAAAAACGGTAAACGCCGTACCCAAACTTTTAATATAATTTTTTTTTTAAAGTTTTGACAAATGTTTCCTGTACAACTCAGCAAGCCTAACAAGAATCTTGTTTCCAATTTTGTGTAGTCTTGTTGGTAATGCCCTGTTGGTGTCATGTGTTTTTTGCGCCACTCTTTGACCAACTTGTCTTTGGGCTAGAACAAAAGCAAGACCAGATTTGGAAATAAGAGGTCTGGGGCTATCTTGTAAGCTATTTGGAACATTCCTAGCTCCTTGTTAAGAACCCTCTAGGTTGGTGTCAACATCGAGGTTTTTTGTGTTGTTTTGGCTCTAAAACCGATGTTTTTTGACCTACTCAGCTGAAACTTGGGCTTCCATCCTATCTCGCCAGCCTACTTCCGTACATGGTTTCAGATTCTAACATACTCGATTTTTACAAAACCGGGCTAGGCCAAAATATGATGAGAGATTTTGTATCAATGATCATGACATATGGAGTCGACTTTTGTTACCAAACCTGCATCTTATGAACTACTTAACGGATTTTCAATCCGTTTGAAAAATCGGACTCCCCTTTCAATTCTACATCCGGACAGCTATAATTTTTTTCAAAAAAACATAGGGGGCGCAAATGTCGTTTTTTAATATTTTTGTAACTAACCTACTTTTTTTTCTTCCTTACGATTTAAAAAATCCGAGATAGTCAAAAGATGCAACTAAAGATTCTACATCTTTTGGCTATTAGGAAATTTTGATCAAAAAATTATCAAAATTTTAAATTTTGAAATCCAAAAAAAAGTGATGGTTTTTGGTTTTTCAGTCTTCTGACATGCACTTTTTGGGAAAAATGTTAATTAGTGAAAGAAAGAACGTTAGACGGTACATTTTTAGATAGCAAGAAATCAAAAATCGGTTGAGAAGTTTTTGAGATAGGAGGGATCCCATTTTGAAATTGACGCGTTACCAAAATTTTAACAAGTCCATAAATCAAAGACAAAAAACGTTATGTAAGGATTTTTTTCGCTAGGACACCTTGAAATCACGTCTATTTTTCATTTTTGGTATTAACAAAAAAACGTTGTTTGGGGTGGTATAACTTTTTTGATATTTTTTTTTTTTTTTTTTATTAAAAAGAATATGGTAGATAATGTCAAATCACACAATTTCAACCCCTTGATTTTTCTTGTGTAAATTTTTTTTAAAAAGTTATAGGCTGAAAACATTTTGGCGGGAAAAAAATGTGAATTTCGATATTGTATGACAGCAACCTGCTATAACTCATAAGAAGCAGAATTTGATGGCAGGTTTGATTCTGCTTTCAAAAAGAAGAAAAGTTGACAAACGAATGTGTGTGTGGCAAACAAATGTGTGTGTGAAATGTATATGTGTCAAACTTTTGACATATATTTTTTTTTTTAGTTTTGAAACATGTTTCCTGTTAAACTCAGCGAGCCGAACGCGAATATTTTTTCCATTTTCCTGTAGCTTTGTTGATAATGCTTTTTTGGTGTCATGTGTTTTTTGCGCCACTCTTTGACCAACTTGTCTTGGGGCTAGAACAAAAGCAAGACCAGATTTGGAAAGAGGAGGTCTTGGGCTATCTTCTAAGCTATTTGGAACATTCCTAGCTCCTTTTTATTAACCCTCTAGGGTCGTGGCAAAAAACGGTAAACGCCATACCCAAACTTTTAATATAATTTTTTTTTAAGTTTTGACAAATGTTTCCTGTACAACTCAGCAAGCCTAAGAAGAATCTTGTTTCCAATGTTTTGTAGTCTTGTTGGTAACGCCCTCTTGGTGTCATGTTTTTTTGGCCACTCTTTGAGGATGATAGGTTAGGTGACTTACCGGACCTTGCCTTGCCGGGACACGTGCCGGTCCTTGCGCCTTCGGCGCAATCAGCCAGCCTTTAAACTTTTAAGTCTGACGAAAATTTAACCTAGAAAAAATGGAAATACTAAAAAAAAATCACTTTTTTCCATTTTGTGCTTAAAGTTCAGAATTTGGAAAATTATTTTTTTCTTTATTTGAAAGTCCTGCTTCTTATCCATCTAAAACTGATAACGGTTTGGCTCTATAAATTTTAGTTTTTAAGTGAAAAGCGTTCAAACACAAATTTGAATTGTACTTAAAGTTAAGCAATTTCAAAGTCAAGTACAACACAAATTGTAGGTACATCCATTGTCTATCCATAACTGAGATCGGTTTGGTTCTATTGGTTTTGGTTTGTAAGTAATAGGCATTCCCGTTAACCATTACAATGCTCCCAGGACTTGGAGCAATTTTTTAAGAAGAAACCAAATGTTTTTTTTCCTTAACTATTATTACCAAATTACCTTCGCTAACACTAAGCAATATAGAAAACCAAGTTATTTTTGTAAAATAAAAATTAAAAATTTTCGAAAAAAGGTATCTCTTTTTACGAAAAAACGATTTCTTTCAAAAAAGGAGTACTAATAAAATACATATCCATATCACTTATATCAAGGCCAAAATGATGAAGCTTAAAATTTCTTTAAATAGTTAATAGTTCTCAAGTAATTGTCAAAAAACTGATAAAATTGACATTAAAAGTATCTCAAGTCATAGAGCTTGAAAAAGACCGATTAAAGGGTCTCCTTATCTGTAAAATGATGCCCCATTCATGCCGGTTCCAAATATAATTTTGTTTTTAAGATTCTTCAAATATTGAACATTATATAAGTATAAACGTACATCCATGTTTAAGAAATTAACCGTAAAATTTATTAAAACGCCAACCTCATTTACTCAAAAAGTAAGCCAGGTAGAAGCAAATAAAAAACAGATTCTTGTTCAGCTCGCCGAGTTCTACAACATCCATCTGTCAGAACTCAAAACAACTTTCCCAAAAAATAATTACGGCTATATATATTTGCATTATTTGGTGCTGAATAACTCAAAAACTAAACAACATTTTTCAAATCCGAAAGCAGATTCAGCATTGTAATGGCTTTCTGCATCTCAATCATATTTTGTATTTGAAAAAAACACATACACTTTTTTTTTGGAAAATTCAGATTATGCGTAAATTTGATAATTAAGTACCCCATATCTTCAAAACTGCTGAACCGATTGTTGATTTCTTTTTTGGGAAACATTTGGCTTAAGCTGGTCATTCTTATCCTTTTACAAATTTTCCTGAACAAAATGCATATTCAACCACTTAAAATTGCAAAACTTCATTTTTTACAAGTTTTCACATTTAAGACTTCCAAAATATGGTTTTCTGTAAAATTCAGAATTGCCAAAAGATGGGGTTTGTTACGCCGCATCTTAATTCGCTGTTCGATTATACAAGTTTTCCAAAACAAAACAGTTACGGTCCAAAAACTTGTGAAAAAAACATGTTCCTCTAAGCAGTCCACCACCTAAAAAAACATGTTGTAAAGGATTTACGTACCTTAGAAGCAAAGCCCCATTCATGCTTAACACAAATATATGCTTTGTTTAAAGATTCGATCAAAAATAAGCAAACTGCGAGCAAAACAAGGTACAAGATTTGTGCAAAGCACCAAAAACATCCAAAAGTGAAATGTCTGTAACGTTTTTAAAAACTAGGTTTGATTAAAAACTTCAACGGATTCGTGTTCTACTCGACGAGAGCTATCGGAAACTGTTCCTTGAACTTAAAAAATGTTGCTTAGATCGGGAGTAATCGACGACTCCATTTTCGGGGGGTAGATTTGGTCACTTAGGTTCACAACATGGGGGGTAGATTTGGTCGGTTAGGTTTATTTTGAAACGGAAACCTAGGTTACTTCTTGAGTTTTTAATGGATTTCAAAACTGTTTAGTGCACTTGCTTTGCCGTCAAATTCTTTAGCTTTTTTTTCAAAAACTGGGAAGATATAATTATAATAAAATGGTTTCAACTTTTGTGCAAGTGGAAAAGTCAAGGTATAGTAACAATTGTAGAGTATAACAGGACATTGAAGATTAACTTACTTAAACCTTCTACTTTTAAACTGAGCTTTTCAAAAAAGGAAGAGTGTTCAATTTGGATCAAACCTAGCCCAAAGAGGACCCTGTAGCTTTTGCAGGGACCAAACCTAGCTTTTGTCTAGGTTTGACTGCAATATGTACAAAAAAGTTCCTAAGTTGGAACATGCCCCAACATTTTTGGTCATAAAAGCTTAAATTGAAAGAATTTCGGGATATGCTCAATTTGGAATACATTCACAAGGGTATAAGTAAGGCGTCCATGATTGGGTAAAATATCGTGCAATGATTAGGTAAGGATTTACGGCCTTCCAAAGAGGCGACCAAATCTACCCCCGAAGGGGGTAGATTTGGTCTCCAAAAGGGTAGATTTGGTCGCTTAGGTTTAGTTAGGTTAGGTTAGGTTAGGTTAGGTTAGGTTAGGTTAGGTTAGGTTAGGTTAGGTTAGGTTAGGTTAGGTTAGGTTAGGTTAGGTTAGGTTAGGTTAGGTTAGGTTAGGTTAGGTTAGGTTAGGTTAGGTTAGGTTAGGTTAGGTTAGGTTAGGTTAGGTTAGGTTAGGTTAGGTTAGGTTAGGTTAGGTTAGGTTAGGTTAGGTTAGGTTAGGTTAGGTTAGGTTAGGTTAGGTTAGGTTAGGTTAGGTTAGGTTAGGTTAGGTTAGGTTAGGTTAGGTTAGGTTAGGTTAGGTTAGGTTAGGTTAGGTTAGGTTAGGTTAGGTTAGGTTAGGTTAGGTTAGGTTAGGTTAACCTAACCGACCAAATCTACCCCACCGGGGGTATATTTGGTCGAGTTCGTAAACCTAAGTGACCAAATATACCCCCCAATGCTGTTAAAAAAGACCTGTAATTCCTTACCTATACATGCTACGTGACTTTCGTCTCTGGGCATGTTATAAACAAAAGATGTATCCTTCATTTAAGACCAACAAATCAAGTCAAACCTAGCTATAAAGTTAGGTTAGGTGTGATCAAAGTTGAGTAAAAACAGACATTTTAGGGTAGATTTGGTCACTTAGGTTTACAGATTCGGTAAACCTAAGTGACCAAATCTACCCTTTGTTTATTTATAGCGGAACTATCTAACTTATCTTGAATTTAACTAGCACGTCTATGTTATTTCGGTTAGGGGTTCTTGTTGTACAAAATAAAGCTAGGTTTGATCGATATTTTAAAAGTTAGAAACTCTATTTTTTTTATTTTTTGATAAAACATGAAAAAAACAGCAGCCTATCCTACCTAACCGAGAGTACGACTTGCTATGTTAAATGAACCTAGGTTAGACTTTTTTTAACGACACGACACGAAAAATCACTTTTTAAAATTTTGTGCTTAAAGTTAAGTATTTTAAAAATTACTTGTTGCTTTGTTTGAAAGTCCTGCTTCCTATCCATCTAAAACTGATAACGGTTTGGCTCTATATATTTTAGTTTTTAAGTGACAAGCGTTCAAACACAAATTTGAATTGTACTTAAAGTTAAGCAATTTAAAAATTAAGTACATCACAAATTGTAGGTACATCCATTGGCTATCCACAACTGAGGTCGGTTTGGTTCTATTTATTTTGGTTTGTAAGTTATAGGCATTCCCGTGTACCATTACAATGCTGCCAGCTATTTTTTAAGAAGAAAATACATGTTTTTTTTCCTTATTTATTATTACCAAATTACCTTCGCTAACACTAAGCAATATAGAAAATCAAGTTATTTTTGTAAAATAAAAATTTTAAATTTTCGAAAAAAGGTATCTCTTTTTACAAGAAAACGATTTTTTTCAAAAAAGGGTACTAATTACTTACATATCCATATCACATATGTCAAGACCAATATGATAAAGCTTACAATTTCTTTAAATACTTAATAGTACTCAAGTGATTGTAAAAAAACAGGTGACACTTACACAAAAACACACAAAAAACCTTAAGTGACACTTACCGGTCCTTGCGCCTGCGGCGCAATCAGCCTACACATATATACATTGCATATATGTGCATTTCCCCTTAAGTGACACTTACCGGTCCTTGCGCCTGCGGCGCAATCAGCCTACACATATATACCTCGCGCCTTCGGCGCTCGCTCCGCAGTCCGGGCTGTTGGCGCCATCTTGCCATCTTGGCTCTGCCAGCGCCTTCGTAATACATTTTTGAAAAATGATTAAAAAATACGATAGGGATCGATTTTTGATGTTCTATACGGTGTGCATACTCTTGATTATTTACCAAAATGATTTCCCCTTAAGTGACGCTTACCGGTCCTTGCGCCTGCGGCGCAATCAGCCTACACATATATACCTCGCGCCTTCGCCGCTCGCTCCGCAGTCCGGGCTGTTGCTGTTCGAGTATTGGGATATGTGTAGGCTGATTGCGCCGAAGGCGCAAGGACCGGTAAGTGTCACTTAAGGGGAAATCATTTGGGTAAAAAATCAAGAGTATGCACACCTTATAGAACATCAAAATGCATATGCATTCGCCATGGCGCCATCTTGCGCCATCTTGCCATCTTGGCTCTGCAAGCGCCTTCGGCGCTTGCAGAGCCAAGACGGCAAGGTAACAGTGCTGATAGACAAGGCGTCAGAAACTAACCTAAACTAACCTAACCTAACCTAACCTAACCTAACCCCTTCATTAAGTCCGATCGAGACGGCCTAAGATTCGCTCGTAGCCATTAAGTCCGATCGAGACGGCCTAAGATTCGCTCGTAGCCATTTAGTCCGATCGAGACGGCCTAAGATTCGCTCGTAGCCATTAAGTCCGATCGAGACGGCCTAAGATTCGCTCGTAGCCATTAAGTCCGATCGAGACGGCCTAAGATTCGCTCGTAGCCATTAAGTCCGATCGAGACGGCCTAAGATTCGCTCGTAGCCATTTAGTCCGATCGAGACGGCCTAAGATTCGCTCGTAGCCATTTAGTCCGATCGAGACGGCCTAAGATTCGCTCGTAGCCATTAAGTCCGATCGAGACGGCCTAAGATTCGCTCGTAGCCATTAAGTCCGATCGAGACGGCCTAAGATTCGCTCGTAGCCATTTAGTCCGATCGAGACGGCCTAAGACTCGCTCGTAGCCATTAAGTCCGATCGAGACGGCCTAAGATTCGCTCGTAGCCATTTAGTCCGATCGGGACGAATAATGAATATTCATCTTCCTTATACTCCCTCATGTATGCCGAGACATCAAAGTAACATATTTTTGAAAAATGAGAGAGAAATACGTTACTGGTTTGTTTTTGACGTACTATACGGTGGGCATAGTGTTTAATTTTTACAAAAGTGATTTCCTCTTAAAGTACACAAAAAAATAGTATTCAAAATATGACTTTGTGAATTTTTATTTCAAGGTTTCTTCCACCATTTGTGAAATATGAAGCAAGTGCTTTCACTAAATTGCAAAATCAGATTTTTCCAAAAAATATTTGTATTCCTTATACTCCCTCATGTATGCTGAGATATCAAAGTAATATATTTTTGAAAAATGAGACAAAAATACGTTAGTGGTTTGTTTTTGACGTACTATACGGTGGGCATACTGCTTAATTTTTATAAAAATTATTATCCCTAATAGTACATAAAAAAAAAATATTCAAAATATGACTTTTTAAATTTTTATTTCAAGGTTTTTTCCACTATGTGTGAAATATGAAGCAAGTGCTTTCACTAAATTGCCAAATCGGATTTTTCCAAAAAAATATTTGTATTCCTTATACTCCCTCATGTATGCCGAGATATCAAAGTAATGTATTTTTGAAAAATAAGAGAAAAATACTTTAGTGGTTTGTTTTTGACGTACTATA
This sequence comes from Chirona hameri, assembly GCA_036785665.1. Classification (NCBI taxonomy): domain Eukaryota; kingdom Metazoa; phylum Arthropoda; class Thecostraca; order Balanomorpha; family Balanidae; genus Chirona; species Chirona hameri. The sequence continues at coordinate 69,680 of JAXIVJ010003598.1, forward strand.
CGGTGGGCATAGTGTTTACTTTTTACAAAAATTATTTCCTCTTAAAGTACACAACAAAAAAAAATATTCAAAATATGACTTTTTAAATTTTTATTTCAAGGTTTTTTCCACTATGTGTGAAATATGAAGCAAGTGCTTTCACTAAATTGCAAAATCGGATTTTTCCAAAAAAATATTTGTATTCCTTATACTCCCTCATGTATGCTGAGATATCAAAGTAATATATTTTTTAAAAATGAGACAAAAATACGTTAGTGGTTTGTTTTTGACGTACTATACGGTCGGCATACTGCTTAATTTTTACAAAAATTATTTCCCCTTAAAGTACAAAAAAAAAAAATATTAAAAATATGACTTTTTAAATTTTTATTTCAAGGTTTTTTCCACTATTTGTGAAATCTGAAGCAAGTGCTTTCACTAAATTGCCAAATCGGATTTTTCCCAAAAATAATTGTATTCCTTATACTCCCTCATGTATGCCGAGATATCAAAGTAATGTATTTTTGAAAAATAAGAGAAAAATACTTTAGTGGTTTGTTTTTGACGTACTATACGGTGGGCATAGTGTTTAATTTTTACAAAAATTATTTCCTCTTAAAGTACACAAAAAAAAAATATTCAAAATATGACTTTTTAAATTTTTATTTCAAGGTTTTTCCCACTATGTGTGAAATATGAAGCAAGTGCTTTCACTAAATTGCAAAATCGGATTTTTCCAAAAAAATATTTGTATTCCTTATACTCCCTCATGTATGCCGAGATATCAAAGTTATGTATTTTTGAAAAATAAGAGAAAAATACTTTAGTGGTTTGTTTTTGACGTACTATACGGTGGGCATAGTGTTTAATTTTTACAAAAATTATTTCCTCTTAAAGTACACAAAAAAAAAAATATTCAAAATATGACTTTTTAAATTTTTATTTCAAGGTTTTTTCCACTATGTGTGAAATATGAAGCAAGTGCTTTCACTAAATTGCCAAATCGGATTTTTCCAAAAAAATATTTGTATTCCTTATACTCCCTCATGTATGCCGAGATATCAAAGTAATGTATTTTTGAAAAATAAGAGAAAAATACTTTAGTGGTTTGTTTTTGACGTACTATACGGTGGGCATAGTGTTTAATTTTTACAAAAATTATTTCCTCTTAAAGTACACCAAAAAAAAAATATTCAAAATATGACTTTTTAAATTTTTATTTCAAGGTTTTTTCCACAATGTGTGAAATATGAAGCAAGTGCTTTCACTAAATTGCAAAATCGGATTTTTCCAAAAAAATATTTGTATTCCTTATACTCCCTCATGTATGCCGAGATATCAAAGTAATGTATTTTTGAAAAATAAGAGAAAAATACTTTAGTGGTTTGTTTTTTACGTACTATACGGTGGGCATAGTGTTTAATTTTTACAAAAATTATTTCCTCTTAAAGTACACAAAAAAAAAATATTCAAAATATGACTTTTTAAATTTTTATTTCAAGGTTTTTTCCACTATGTGTGAAATATGAAGCAAGTGCTTTCACTAAATTGCCAAATCGGATTTTTCCAAAAAAATATTTGTATTCCTTATACTCCCTCATGTATGCCGAGATATCAAAGTAATGTATTTTTGAAAAATAAGAGAAAAATACTTTAGTGGTTTGTTTTTGACGTACTATACGGTGGGCATAGTGTTTACTTTTTACAAAAATTATTTCCTCTTAAAGTACACAACAAAAAAAAATATTCAAAATATGACTTTTTAAATTTTTATTTCAAGGTTTTTTCCACTATGTGTGAAATATGAAGCAAGTGCTTTCACTAAATTGCAAAATCGGATTTTTCCAAAAAAATATTTGTATTCCTTATACTCCCTCATGTATGCCGAGATATCAAAGTAATGTATTTTTGAAAAATAAGAGAAAAATACTTTAGTGGTTTGTTTTTGACGTACTATACGGTGGGCATAGTGTTTAATTTTTACAAAAATTATTTCCTCTTAAAGTACACAAAAAAAAAAATTTCAAAATATGACTTTTTAAATTTTTATTTCAAGGTTTTTTCCACTATGTGTGAAATATGAAGCAAGTGCTTTCACTAAATTGCCAAATCGGATTTTTCCAAAAAAATATTTGTATTCCTTATACTCCCTCATGTATGCTGAGATATCAAAGTAATATATTTTTGAAAAATGAGACAAAAATATGTTAGTGGTTTGTTTTTGACGTACTATACGGTCGGCATACTGCTTAATTTTTACAAAAATTATTTCCCCTTAAAGTACAAAAAAAAAAAATATATTAAAAATATGACTTTTTAAATTTTTATTTCAAGGTGTCTTCCACTATTTGTGAAATCTGAAGCAAGTGCTTTCACTAAATTGCCAAATCGGATTTTTCCAAATAATATTTGTATTCCTTATACTCCCTCATGTATGCCGAGATATCAAAGTAATATATTTTTGAAAAATAAGAGAAAAATACTTTAGTGGTTTGTTTTTGACGTACTATACGGTGGGCATACTGCTTAATTTTTACAAAAATTATTTCCCCTTAAAGTTTACAAAAAACTTAATATTAAAAATATGACTTTTTATTTTTTTTATTTGCAATATTACTAAAATATGAAGCAAGTGTTTTCCGAAAATTGGCAAATTAATTTTAAAAAAAAATATTTTTTTTATTTTTATACTCTGTTGTATATTCAATATCTCTTAGTAATCCATTTTTGAGAAATAAAACAAAAACACTTGAAGCAGTGCATTAAAATGTTGTACAATTGAGTTGAATTGAATTATTTTTCCACAATGAATTTAACCCCAAAAGAAAGAGAGAAAAAACTGTTTTCTGATTTGATGTGTTAAATTGTGGTCTAAGCGAAAAAGTTATGCTTACTAAAAGATAGAGCATTCAATTTGCTAGAGAATGTTTTTTTCCGATTTGAAATATATTGATTTTTAAATAAAGTAATTGTTGTTTGTGTGAGCAATTGCATTGCAGTGTTGTGCAACTTGTTGTTGTTTACGGTGTTCCCCTATAGATGGCAGTGTTTGCTATTAGGTGATTTTTATCGCTATTATTGGTAATATCTCAGCAGTGTGGAATGCCAGAGACTTGCAGTTTTGTTTGTTATAGAGGGGGCACCTAAATGCAGATAATGTGTGAAGAATGTGATGTAATTGTGTAACGTTGTAACGGTGTAACGTTGTTTAGTGGTACAACTTGCTTGGCTTAACACGACTCGGTATGATAAAGGGGCGAATGCACTGAGCTACGGTTATCATCTGATCTTGTGCTCTGACCAGCCTTCTCTCCTACTAGCTTGGGGGATATGGGGGCAAGGAGCCATCGATTTGGACTAGCACCTGGACTCAGGACTCAGGGACTCAGTCAGTCTAGTAGGATAGCTGTCTATTCTAGTAGGACTGAGTCTAGTTGTCTCTAAGTTCTAGTACATAGCTCTCTGGTAGCTAGTAGAGACTAGATACCAGTAGGCTATCTGGTAGCTAGTAGAGGGCCCCCTCCGACTGAGGGACTCAGTCTAGTAGGACTGAGTCTAGTAGGATCTAAGCTAGGCCATTGGGCTTGATTGTTGAATTTGACCCTTATGACCTTTTTTTAGAATTGTCCTTAATGGTGTTTTGATGCACTATATGGGTGTATGGTCGAATTGTGATAAAGCTACAGCAAAGCAAGTGGCCTCAGAAATGCGCTCCGGTGATTGGTTTAGCCTGTGTGACGTCATACGTGTTTGCGCTACTCTTTGACCGACTTGCCGTGGGGCTAGAATAAAAAGAAGACCAGATTTGGAAAGAGGAGGTCTGGGGCTATCTGGTAAGGTATGTAAAATGTATATATGACGTCATCTGTGATGTGACGTCAGGTGATTTTTTGCGCTACTCTTTGACCGACTTGACGTGGGGCTAGAAGAAAAGGAAGACCAGATTTGGAAAGAGGAGGTCTTGGGCTATCTTTTAAGCTATTTGTAACATTCCTAGCTGCTTTTGATTAACCCTCTAGGGTGGTGTCAACAACCCTCTAGGGTGGTGCCAGGCCGGAACACGTGCCGGTCCTTGCGCCTTCGGCGCAATCGGAGACGGAGTGGTCTTAAGAGGTCGTAGAAGGCTAGTGACGTGCAGCGGAGAAGTAGGAGGCTGGGCCTTGCCGAACCATGAGCTTGCTGGACCTTGCGTCTTTGCCCTGCTTTGCCTTGCCGGAGCTTGATGGACCGTGCCAAACCTTGCTGTTGATTTTTTACCACCAAAATGCTTTCCCCTTAAGTGACACTTACCGGTCCTTGCGCCTTCGGCGCAATCAGCCTACACATATATACCTCGCGTAGGAACATGTAGGCTGATTGCGCCGAAGGCGCAAGGACCGGTAAGTGTCACTTAAGGGGAAATCATTTTGGTGGTAAAAAATCAACAGTATGCACACCGTATAGAACATCAAAATGCATATGCATTTGCAATAATAATGCATCATACTGTTGATTTTCTACCACCAAAATGATTTCCCCTTAAGTGACACTTACCGGTCCTTGCGCCTGCGGCGCAATCAGCCTACACATATAACCCAATACTCGAACAGCAACAGCCCGGACTGCGGAGCGAGCGGCGAAGGCGCGAGGTATATTGCGGTTTGCCGGAGCTTGATGGACCGTGCCAAACCTTGCCACTACCATACTGTTGCCATACTGTTGATTTTTTACCACCAAAATGCTTTCCCCTTAAGTGACACTTGCCGGTCCTTGCGCCTGCGGCGCAATCAGCCTACACATATATACCTCGCGCCTTCGCCGCTCGCTCCGCAGTCCGGGCTGTTGCTGTTCGAGTATTGGGTTATATGTGTAGGCTGATTGCGCCGAAGGCGCAAGGACCGGTAAGTGTCACTTAAGGGGAAATCATTTTGGTGGTAAAAAATCAACAGTATGCACACCGTATAGACCATCAAAATGCAATATCAAATGCAAATGCATCATACTGTTGATTTTCTACCACCAAGATGATTTCCTCTTAAGTGACACTTACCGGTCCTTGCGCCTGCGGCGCAATCAGCCTACACATATTCCAATACTCGAACAGCAACAGCCCGGACTGCGGAGCGAGCGGCGAAGGCGCGAGGTATATATGTGTAGGCTGATTGCGCCGAAGGCGCAAGGACCGGTAAGTGTCACTTAAGGGGAAATCATTTTGGTGGTAAAAAATCAACAGTATGCACACCGTATAGAACATCAAAAATCGATCCCTATCGTGCTTTTTAATCCTTGCAGGACTTTGCCTTGCAGGACTTTGCCTGGGCTAGCTGGATCCAGGAGTCAACCCTGTCGCCAAAAACCTCCTGGCGGAAGAGGAAGATAACACCCTTTTAGGGTCAGGTGACTTACCGTCCCTTGCCTTGCCGGGACACGTGCCGGTCTTTGCGCCTTCGGCGCAAGCAGAGACGACACTAGACGCTAGAAGAAAGAAAAGACCAGATTTTTAATTTTATTTACACTTTTTAATTTCATTTTTGTTTTAATTTCATTTACATTTTTAATTTCAAGCATTGTGTGCCTGAAATTAAAAATGTAAAAAAAAAAAAAAAAAAAAAATCTTCATTAGACTCTATATATGTATGCCAATAACTCCAACTTGCCGTAGGGCTAGAACACAAATGAGGCCAGATCTGGAAAGAAGAGTACAAGGGCTTTCATTTTGGTTAGGATAGGATCGGATCGGATGAAAAAGAAGCATAGACTGCACCGTGATGCACCTATGTACTGCGGTACATGCGATTTTTTGCCCCACTCTTTGACCAACTTGCCGTGGGGCTAGAAGGAAAGGAAGACCAGATTTGGAAAGAGGAGGTCTGGGGCTATCTTCTAAGCTATTTGGAACATTCCTAGCTGCTTTTTATTAACCCTCTAGGGTCGTGGCAAAAAACGGTAAACGCCGTACCCAAACTTTTAATATAATTTTTTTTTTAAAGTTTTGACAAATGTTTCCTGTACAACTCAGCAAGCCTAACAAGAATCTTGTTTCCAATTTTGTGTAGTCTTGTTGGTAATGCCCTGTTGGTGTCATGTGTTTTTTGCGCCACTCTTTGACCAACTTGTCTTTGGGCTAGAACAAAAGCAAGACCAGATTTGGAAATAAGAGGTCTGGGGCTATCTTGTAAGCTATTTGGAACATTCCTAGCTCCTTGTTAAGAACCCTCTAGGTTGGTGTCAACATCGAGGTTTTTTGTGTTGTTTTGGCTCTAAAACCGATGTTTTTTGACCTACTCAGCTGAAACTTGGGCTTCCATCCTATCTCGCCAGCCTACTTCCGTACATGGTTTCAGATTCTAACATACTCGATTTTTACAAAACCGGGCTAGGCCAAAATATGATGAGAGATTTTGTATCAATGATCATGACATATGGAGTCGACTTTTGTTACCAAACCTGCATCTTATGAACTACTTAACGGATTTTCAATCCGTTTGAAAAATCGGACTCCCCTTTCAATTCTACATCCGGACAGCTATAATTTTTTTCAAAAAAACATAGGGGGCGCAAATGTCGTTTTTTAATATTTTTGTAACTAACCTACTTTTTTTTCTTCCTTACGATTTAAAAAATCCGAGATAGTCAAAAGATGCAACTAAAGATTCTACATCTTTTGGCTATTAGGAAATTTTGATCAAAAAATTATCAAAATTTTAAATTTTGAAATCCAAAAAAAAGTGATGGTTTTTGGTTTTTCAGTCTTCTGACATGCACTTTTTGGGAAAAATGTTAATTAGTGAAAGAAAGAACGTTAGACGGTACATTTTTAGATAGCAAGAAATCAAAAATCGGTTGAGAAGTTTTTGAGATAGGAGGGATCCCATTTTGAAATTGACGCGTTACCAAAATTTTAACAAGTCCATAAATCAAAGACAAAAAACGTTATGTAAGGATTTTTTTCGCTAGGACACCTTGAAATCACGTCTATTTTTCATTTTTGGTATTAACAAAAAAACGTTGTTTGGGGTGGTATAACTTTTTTGATATTTTTTTTTTTTTTTTTTATTAAAAAGAATATGGTAGATAATGTCAAATCACACAATTTCAACCCCTTGATTTTTCTTGTGTAAATTTTTTTTAAAAAGTTATAGGCTGAAAACATTTTGGCGGGAAAAAAATGTGAATTTCGATATTGTATGACAGCAACCTGCTATAACTCATAAGAAGCAGAATTTGATGGCAGGTTTGATTCTGCTTTCAAAAAGAAGAAAAGTTGACAAACGAATGTGTGTGTGGCAAACAAATGTGTGTGTGAAATGTATATGTGTCAAACTTTTGACATATATTTTTTTTTTTAGTTTTGAAACATGTTTCCTGTTAAACTCAGCGAGCCGAACGCGAATATTTTTTCCATTTTCCTGTAGCTTTGTTGATAATGCTTTTTTGGTGTCATGTGTTTTTTGCGCCACTCTTTGACCAACTTGTCTTGGGGCTAGAACAAAAGCAAGACCAGATTTGGAAAGAGGAGGTCTTGGGCTATCTTCTAAGCTATTTGGAACATTCCTAGCTCCTTTTTATTAACCCTCTAGGGTCGTGGCAAAAAACGGTAAACGCCATACCCAAACTTTTAATATAATTTTTTTTTAAGTTTTGACAAATGTTTCCTGTACAACTCAGCAAGCCTAAGAAGAATCTTGTTTCCAATGTTTTGTAGTCTTGTTGGTAACGCCCTCTTGGTGTCATGTTTTTTTGGCCACTCTTTGAGGATGATAGGTTAGGTGACTTACCGGACCTTGCCTTGCCGGGACACGTGCCGGTCCTTGCGCCTTCGGCGCAATCAGCCAGCCTTTAAACTTTTAAGTCTGACGAAAATTTAACCTAGAAAAAATGGAAATACTAAAAAAAAATCACTTTTTTCCATTTTGTGCTTAAAGTTCAGAATTTGGAAAATTATTTTTTTCTTTATTTGAAAGTCCTGCTTCTTATCCATCTAAAACTGATAACGGTTTGGCTCTATAAATTTTAGTTTTTAAGTGAAAAGCGTTCAAACACAAATTTGAATTGTACTTAAAGTTAAGCAATTTCAAAGTCAAGTACAACACAAATTGTAGGTACATCCATTGTCTATCCATAACTGAGATCGGTTTGGTTCTATTGGTTTTGGTTTGTAAGTAATAGGCATTCCCGTTAACCATTACAATGCTCCCAGGACTTGGAGCAATTTTTTAAGAAGAAACCAAATGTTTTTTTTCCTTAACTATTATTACCAAATTACCTTCGCTAACACTAAGCAATATAGAAAACCAAGTTATTTTTGTAAAATAAAAATTAAAAATTTTCGAAAAAAGGTATCTCTTTTTACGAAAAAACGATTTCTTTCAAAAAAGGAGTACTAATAAAATACATATCCATATCACTTATATCAAGGCCAAAATGATGAAGCTTAAAATTTCTTTAAATAGTTAATAGTTCTCAAGTAATTGTCAAAAAACTGATAAAATTGACATTAAAAGTATCTCAAGTCATAGAGCTTGAAAAAGACCGATTAAAGGGTCTCCTTATCTGTAAAATGATGCCCCATTCATGCCGGTTCCAAATATAATTTTGTTTTTAAGATTCTTCAAATATTGAACATTATATAAGTATAAACGTACATCCATGTTTAAGAAATTAACCGTAAAATTTATTAAAACGCCAACCTCATTTACTCAAAAAGTAAGCCAGGTAGAAGCAAATAAAAAACAGATTCTTGTTCAGCTCGCCGAGTTCTACAACATCCATCTGTCAGAACTCAAAACAACTTTCCCAAAAAATAATTACGGCTATATATATTTGCATTATTTGGTGCTGAATAACTCAAAAACTAAACAACATTTTTCAAATCCGAAAGCAGATTCAGCATTGTAATGGCTTTCTGCATCTCAATCATATTTTGTATTTGAAAAAAACACATACACTTTTTTTTTGGAAAATTCAGATTATGCGTAAATTTGATAATTAAGTACCCCATATCTTCAAAACTGCTGAACCGATTGTTGATTTCTTTTTTGGGAAACATTTGGCTTAAGCTGGTCATTCTTATCCTTTTACAAATTTTCCTGAACAAAATGCATATTCAACCACTTAAAATTGCAAAACTTCATTTTTTACAAGTTTTCACATTTAAGACTTCCAAAATATGGTTTTCTGTAAAATTCAGAATTGCCAAAAGATGGGGTTTGTTACGCCGCATCTTAATTCGCTGTTCGATTATACAAGTTTTCCAAAACAAAACAGTTACGGTCCAAAAACTTGTGAAAAAAACATGTTCCTCTAAGCAGTCCACCACCTAAAAAAACATGTTGTAAAGGATTTACGTACCTTAGAAGCAAAGCCCCATTCATGCTTAACACAAATATATGCTTTGTTTAAAGATTCGATCAAAAATAAGCAAACTGCGAGCAAAACAAGGTACAAGATTTGTGCAAAGCACCAAAAACATCCAAAAGTGAAATGTCTGTAACGTTTTTAAAAACTAGGTTTGATTAAAAACTTCAACGGATTCGTGTTCTACTCGACGAGAGCTATCGGAAACTGTTCCTTGAACTTAAAAAATGTTGCTTAGATCGGGAGTAATCGACGACTCCATTTTCGGGGGGTAGATTTGGTCACTTAGGTTCACAACATGGGGGGTAGATTTGGTCGGTTAGGTTTATTTTGAAACGGAAACCTAGGTTACTTCTTGAGTTTTTAATGGATTTCAAAACTGTTTAGTGCACTTGCTTTGCCGTCAAATTCTTTAGCTTTTTTTTCAAAAACTGGGAAGATATAATTATAATAAAATGGTTTCAACTTTTGTGCAAGTGGAAAAGTCAAGGTATAGTAACAATTGTAGAGTATAACAGGACATTGAAGATTAACTTACTTAAACCTTCTACTTTTAAACTGAGCTTTTCAAAAAAGGAAGAGTGTTCAATTTGGATCAAACCTAGCCCAAAGAGGACCCTGTAGCTTTTGCAGGGACCAAACCTAGCTTTTGTCTAGGTTTGACTGCAATATGTACAAAAAAGTTCCTAAGTTGGAACATGCCCCAACATTTTTGGTCATAAAAGCTTAAATTGAAAGAATTTCGGGATATGCTCAATTTGGAATACATTCACAAGGGTATAAGTAAGGCGTCCATGATTGGGTAAAATATCGTGCAATGATTAGGTAAGGATTTACGGCCTTCCAAAGAGGCGACCAAATCTACCCCCGAAGGGGGTAGATTTGGTCTCCAAAAGGGTAGATTTGGTCGCTTAGGTTTAGTTAGGTTAGGTTAGGTTAGGTTAGGTTAGGTTAGGTTAGGTTAGGTTAGGTTAGGTTAGGTTAGGTTAGGTTAGGTTAGGTTAGGTTAGGTTAGGTTAGGTTAGGTTAGGTTAGGTTAGGTTAGGTTAGGTTAGGTTAGGTTAGGTTAGGTTAGGTTAGGTTAGGTTAGGTTAGGTTAGGTTAGGTTAGGTTAGGTTAGGTTAGGTTAGGTTAGGTTAGGTTAGGTTAGGTTAGGTTAGGTTAGGTTAGGTTAGGTTAGGTTAGGTTAGGTTAGGTTAGGTTAGGTTAGGTTAGGTTAGGTTAGGTTAGGTTAGGTTAGGTTAGGTTAGGTTAGGTTAGGTTAGGTTAGGTTAGGTTAGGTTAACCTAACCGACCAAATCTACCCCACCGGGGGTATATTTGGTCGAGTTCGTAAACCTAAGTGACCAAATATACCCCCCAATGCTGTTAAAAAAGACCTGTAATTCCTTACCTATACATGCTACGTGACTTTCGTCTCTGGGCATGTTATAAACAAAAGATGTATCCTTCATTTAAGACCAACAAATCAAGTCAAACCTAGCTATAAAGTTAGGTTAGGTGTGATCAAAGTTGAGTAAAAACAGACATTTTAGGGTAGATTTGGTCACTTAGGTTTACAGATTCGGTAAACCTAAGTGACCAAATCTACCCTTTGTTTATTTATAGCGGAACTATCTAACTTATCTTGAATTTAACTAGCACGTCTATGTTATTTCGGTTAGGGGTTCTTGTTGTACAAAATAAAGCTAGGTTTGATCGATATTTTAAAAGTTAGAAACTCTATTTTTTTTATTTTTTGATAAAACATGAAAAAAACAGCAGCCTATCCTACCTAACCGAGAGTACGACTTGCTATGTTAAATGAACCTAGGTTAGACTTTTTTTAACGACACGACACGAAAAATCACTTTTTAAAATTTTGTGCTTAAAGTTAAGTATTTTAAAAATTACTTGTTGCTTTGTTTGAAAGTCCTGCTTCCTATCCATCTAAAACTGATAACGGTTTGGCTCTATATATTTTAGTTTTTAAGTGACAAGCGTTCAAACACAAATTTGAATTGTACTTAAAGTTAAGCAATTTAAAAATTAAGTACATCACAAATTGTAGGTACATCCATTGGCTATCCACAACTGAGGTCGGTTTGGTTCTATTTATTTTGGTTTGTAAGTTATAGGCATTCCCGTGTACCATTACAATGCTGCCAGCTATTTTTTAAGAAGAAAATACATGTTTTTTTTCCTTATTTATTATTACCAAATTACCTTCGCTAACACTAAGCAATATAGAAAATCAAGTTATTTTTGTAAAATAAAAATTTTAAATTTTCGAAAAAAGGTATCTCTTTTTACAAGAAAACGATTTTTTTCAAAAAAGGGTACTAATTACTTACATATCCATATCACATATGTCAAGACCAATATGATAAAGCTTACAATTTCTTTAAATACTTAATAGTACTCAAGTGATTGTAAAAAAACAGGTGACACTTACACAAAAACACACAAAAAACCTTAAGTGACACTTACCGGTCCTTGCGCCTGCGGCGCAATCAGCCTACACATATATACATTGCATATATGTGCATTTCCCCTTAAGTGACACTTACCGGTCCTTGCGCCTGCGGCGCAATCAGCCTACACATATATACCTCGCGCCTTCGGCGCTCGCTCCGCAGTCCGGGCTGTTGGCGCCATCTTGCCATCTTGGCTCTGCCAGCGCCTTCGTAATACATTTTTGAAAAATGATTAAAAAATACGATAGGGATCGATTTTTGATGTTCTATACGGTGTGCATACTCTTGATTATTTACCAAAATGATTTCCCCTTAAGTGACGCTTACCGGTCCTTGCGCCTGCGGCGCAATCAGCCTACACATATATACCTCGCGCCTTCGCCGCTCGCTCCGCAGTCCGGGCTGTTGCTGTTCGAGTATTGGGATATGTGTAGGCTGATTGCGCCGAAGGCGCAAGGACCGGTAAGTGTCACTTAAGGGGAAATCATTTGGGTAAAAAATCAAGAGTATGCACACCTTATAGAACATCAAAATGCATATGCATTCGCCATGGCGCCATCTTGCGCCATCTTGCCATCTTGGCTCTGCAAGCGCCTTCGGCGCTTGCAGAGCCAAGACGGCAAGGTAACAGTGCTGATAGACAAGGCGTCAGAAACTAACCTAAACTAACCTAACCTAACCTAACCTAACCTAACCCCTTCATTAAGTCCGATCGAGACGGCCTAAGATTCGCTCGTAGCCATTAAGTCCGATCGAGACGGCCTAAGATTCGCTCGTAGCCATTTAGTCCGATCGAGACGGCCTAAGATTCGCTCGTAGCCATTAAGTCCGATCGAGACGGCCTAAGATTCGCTCGTAGCCATTAAGTCCGATCGAGACGGCCTAAGATTCGCTCGTAGCCATTAAGTCCGATCGAGACGGCCTAAGATTCGCTCGTAGCCATTTAGTCCGATCGAGACGGCCTAAGATTCGCTCGTAGCCATTTAGTCCGATCGAGACGGCCTAAGATTCGCTCGTAGCCATTAAGTCCGATCGAGACGGCCTAAGATTCGCTCGTAGCCATTAAGTCCGATCGAGACGGCCTAAGATTCGCTCGTAGCCATTTAGTCCGATCGAGACGGCCTAAGACTCGCTCGTAGCCATTAAGTCCGATCGAGACGGCCTAAGATTCGCTCGTAGCCATTTAGTCCGATCGGGACGAATAATGAATATTCATCTTCCTTATACTCCCTCATGTATGCCGAGACATCAAAGTAACATATTTTTGAAAAATGAGAGAGAAATACGTTACTGGTTTGTTTTTGACGTACTATACGGTGGGCATAGTGTTTAATTTTTACAAAAGTGATTTCCTCTTAAAGTACACAAAAAAATAGTATTCAAAATATGACTTTGTGAATTTTTATTTCAAGGTTTCTTCCACCATTTGTGAAATATGAAGCAAGTGCTTTCACTAAATTGCAAAATCAGATTTTTCCAAAAAATATTTGTATTCCTTATACTCCCTCATGTATGCTGAGATATCAAAGTAATATATTTTTGAAAAATGAGACAAAAATACGTTAGTGGTTTGTTTTTGACGTACTATACGGTGGGCATACTGCTTAATTTTTATAAAAATTATTATCCCTAATAGTACATAAAAAAAAAATATTCAAAATATGACTTTTTAAATTTTTATTTCAAGGTTTTTTCCACTATGTGTGAAATATGAAGCAAGTGCTTTCACTAAATTGCCAAATCGGATTTTTCCAAAAAAATATTTGTATTCCTTATACTCCCTCATGTATGCCGAGATATCAAAGTAATGTATTTTTGAAAAATAAGAGAAAAATACTTTAGTGGTTTGTTTTTGACGTACTATACGGTGGGCATAGTGTTTACTTTTTACAAAAATTATTTCCTCTTAAAGTACACAACAAAAAAAAATATTCAAAATATGACTTTTTAAATTTTTATTTCAAGGTTTTTTCCACTATGTGTGAAATATGAAGCAAGTGCTTTCACTAAATTGCAAAATCGGATTTTTCCAAAAAAATATTTGTATTCCTTATACTCCCTCATGTATGCTGAGATATCAAAGTAATATATTTTTTAAAAATGAGACAAAAATACGTTAGTGGTTTGTTTTTGACGTACTATACGGTCGGCATACTGCTTAATTTTTACAAAAATTATTTCCCCTTAAAGTACAAAAAAAAAAAATATTAAAAATATGACTTTTTAAATTTTTATTTCAAGGTTTTTTCCACTATTTGTGAAATCTGAAGCAAGTGCTTTCACTAAATTGCCAAATCGGATTTTTCCCAAAAATAATTGTATTCCTTATACTCCCTCATGTATGCCGAGATATCAAAGTAATGTATTTTTGAAAAATAAGAGAAAAATACTTTAGTGGTTTGTTTTTGACGTACTATACGGTGGGCATAGTGTTTAATTTTTACAAAAATTATTTCCTCTTAAAGTACACAAAAAAAAAATATTCAAAATATGACTTTTTAAATTTTTATTTCAAGGTTTTTCCCACTATGTGTGAAATATGAAGCAAGTGCTTTCACTAAATTGCAAAATCGGATTTTTCCAAAAAAATATTTGTATTCCTTATACTCCCTCATGTATGCCGAGATATCAAAGTTATGTATTTTTGAAAAATAAGAGAAAAATACTTTAGTGGTTTGTTTTTGACGTACTATACGGTGGGCATAGTGTTTAATTTTTACAAAAATTATTTCCTCTTAAAGTACACAAAAAAAAAAATATTCAAAATATGACTTTTTAAATTTTTATTTCAAGGTTTTTTCCACTATGTGTGAAATATGAAGCAAGTGCTTTCACTAAATTGCCAAATCGGATTTTTCCAAAAAAATATTTGTATTCCTTATACTCCCTCATGTATGCCGAGATATCAAAGTAATGTATTTTTGAAAAATAAGAGAAAAATACTTTAGTGGTTTGTTTTTGACGTACTATACGGTGGGCATAGTGTTTAATTTTTACAAAAATTATTTCCTCTTAAAGTACACCAAAAAAAAAATATTCAAAATATGACTTTTTAAATTTTTATTTCAAGGTTTTTTCCACAATGTGTGAAATATGAAGCAAGTGCTTTCACTAAATTGCAAAATCGGATTTTTCCAAAAAAATATTTGTATTCCTTATACTCCCTCATGTATGCCGAGATATCAAAGTAATGTATTTTTGAAAAATAAGAGAAAAATACTTTAGTGGTTTGTTTTTTACGTACTATACGGTGGGCATAGTGTTTAATTTTTACAAAAATTATTTCCTCTTAAAGTACACAAAAAAAAAATATTCAAAATATGACTTTTTAAATTTTTATTTCAAGGTTTTTTCCACTATGTGTGAAATATGAAGCAAGTGCTTTCACTAAATTGCCAAATCGGATTTTTCCAAAAAAATATTTGTATTCCTTATACTCCCTCATGTATGCCGAGATATCAAAGTAATGTATTTTTGAAAAATAAGAGAAAAATACTTTAGTGGTTTGTTTTTGACGTACTATACGGTGGGCATAGTGTTTACTTTTTACAAAAATTATTTCCTCTTAAAGTACACAACAAAAAAAAATATTCAAAATATGACTTTTTAAATTTTTATTTCAAGGTTTTTTCCACTATGTGTGAAATATGAAGCAAGTGCTTTCACTAAATTGCAAAATCGGATTTTTCCAAAAAAATATTTGTATTCCTTATACTCCCTCATGTATGCCGAGATATCAAAGTAATGTATTTTTGAAAAATAAGAGAAAAATACTTTAGTGGTTTGTTTTTGACGTACTATACGGTGGGCATAGTGTTTAATTTTTACAAAAATTATTTCCTCTTAAAGTACACAAAAAAAAAAATTTCAAAATATGACTTTTTAAATTTTTATTTCAAGGTTTTTTCCACTATGTGTGAAATATGAAGCAAGTGCTTTCACTAAATTGCCAAATCGGATTTTTCCAAAAAAATATTTGTATTCCTTATACTCCCTCATGTATGCTGAGATATCAAAGTAATATATTTTTGAAAAATGAGACAAAAATATGTTAGTGGTTTGTTTTTGACGTACTATACGGTCGGCATACTGCTTAATTTTTACAAAAATTATTTCCCCTTAAAGTACAAAAAAAAAAAATATATTAAAAATATGACTTTTTAAATTTTTATTTCAAGGTGTCTTCCACTATTTGTGAAATCTGAAGCAAGTGCTTTCACTAAATTGCCAAATCGGATTTTTCCAAATAATATTTGTATTCCTTATACTCCCTCATGTATGCCGAGATATCAAAGTAATATATTTTTGAAAAATAAGAGAAAAATACTTTAGTGGTTTGTTTTTGACGTACTATACGGTGGGCATACTGCTTAATTTTTACAAAAATTATTTCCCCTTAAAGTTTACAAAAAACTTAATATTAAAAATATGACTTTTTATTTTTTTTATTTGCAATATTACTAAAATATGAAGCAAGTGTTTTCCGAAAATTGGCAAATTAATTTTAAAAAAAAATATTTTTTTTATTTTTATACTCTGTTGTATATTCAATATCTCTTAGTAATCCATTTTTGAGAAATAAAACAAAAACACTTGAAGCAGTGCATTAAAATGTTGTACAATTGAGTTGAATTGAATTATTTTTCCACAATGAATTTAACCCCAAAAGAAAGAGAGAAAAAACTGTTTTCTGATTTGATGTGTTAAATTGTGGTCTAAGCGAAAAAGTTATGCTTACTAAAAGATAGAGCATTCAATTTGCTAGAGAATGTTTTTTTCCGATTTGAAATATATTGATTTTTAAATAAAGTAATTGTTGTTTGTGTGAGCAATTGCATTGCAGTGTTGTGCAACTTGTTGTTGTTTACGGTGTTCCCCTATAGATGGCAGTGTTTGCTATTAGGTGATTTTTATCGCTATTATTGGTAATATCTCAGCAGTGTGGAATGCCAGAGACTTGCAGTTTTGTTTGTTATAGAGGGGGCACCTAAATGCAGATAATGTGTGAAGAATGTGATGTAATTGTGTAACGTTGTAACGGTGTAACGTTGTTTAGTGGTACAACTTGCTTGGCTTAACACGACTCGGTATGATAAAGGGGCGAATGCACTGAGCTACGGTTATCATCTGATCTTGTGCTCTGACCAGCCTTCTCTCCTACTAGCTTGGGGGATATGGGGGCAAGGAGCCATCGATTTGGACTAGCACCTGGACTCAGGACTCAGGGACTCAGTCAGTCTAGTAGGATAGCTGTCTATTCTAGTAGGACTGAGTCTAGTTGTCTCTAAGTTCTAGTACATAGCTCTCTGGTAGCTAGTAGAGACTAGATACCAGTAGGCTATCTGGTAGCTAGTAGAGGGCCCCCTCCGACTGAGGGACTCAGTCTAGTAGGACTGAGTCTAGTAGGATCTAAGCTAGGCCATTGGGCTTGATTGTTGAATTTGACCCTTATGACCTTTTTTTAGAATTGTCCTTAATGGTGTTTTGATGCACTATATGGGTGTATGGTCGAATTGTGATAAAGCTACAGCAAAGCAAGTGGCCTCAGAAATGCGCTCCGGTGATTGGTTTAGCCTGTGTGACGTCATACGTGTTTGCGCTACTCTTTGACCGACTTGCCGTGGGGCTAGAATAAAAAGAAGACCAGATTTGGAAAGAGGAGGTCTGGGGCTATCTGGTAAGGTATGTAAAATGTATATATGACGTCATCTGTGATGTGACGTCAGGTGATTTTTTGCGCTACTCTTTGACCGACTTGACGTGGGGCTAGAAGAAAAGGAAGACCAGATTTGGAAAGAGGAGGTCTTGGGCTATCTTTTAAGCTATTTGTAACATTCCTAGCTGCTTTTGATTAACCCTCTAGGGTGGTGTCAACAACCCTCTAGGGTGGTGCCAGGCCGGAACACGTGCCGGTCCTTGCGCCTTCGGCGCAATCGGAGACGGAGTGGTCTTAAGAGGTCGTAGAAGGCTAGTGACGTGCAGCGGAGAAGTAGGAGGCTGGGCCTTGCCGAACCATGAGCTTGCTGGACCTTGCGTCTTTGCCCTGCTTTGCCTTGCCGGAGCTTGATGGACCGTGCCAAACCTTGCTGTTGATTTTTTACCACCAAAATGCTTTCCCCTTAAGTGACACTTACCGGTCCTTGCGCCTTCGGCGCAATCAGCCTACACATATATACCTCGCGTAGGAACATGTAGGCTGATTGCGCCGAAGGCGCAAGGACCGGTAAGTGTCACTTAAGGGGAAATCATTTTGGTGGTAAAAAATCAACAGTATGCACACCGTATAGAACATCAAAATGCATATGCATTTGCAATAATAATGCATCATACTGTTGATTTTCTACCACCAAAATGATTTCCCCTTAAGTGACACTTACCGGTCCTTGCGCCTGCGGCGCAATCAGCCTACACATATAACCCAATACTCGAACAGCAACAGCCCGGACTGCGGAGCGAGCGGCGAAGGCGCGAGGTATATTGCGGTTTGCCGGAGCTTGATGGACCGTGCCAAACCTTGCCACTACCATACTGTTGCCATACTGTTGATTTTTTACCACCAAAATGCTTTCCCCTTAAGTGACACTTGCCGGTCCTTGCGCCTGCGGCGCAATCAGCCTACACATATATACCTCGCGCCTTCGCCGCTCGCTCCGCAGTCCGGGCTGTTGCTGTTCGAGTATTGGGTTATATGTGTAGGCTGATTGCGCCGAAGGCGCAAGGACCGGTAAGTGTCACTTAAGGGGAAATCATTTTGGTGGTAAAAAATCAACAGTATGCACACCGTATAGACCATCAAAATGCAATATCAAATGCAAATGCATCATACTGTTGATTTTCTACCACCAAGATGATTTCCTCTTAAGTGACACTTACCGGTCCTTGCGCCTGCGGCGCAATCAGCCTACACATATTCCAATACTCGAACAGCAACAGCCCGGACTGCGGAGCGAGCGGCGAAGGCGCGAGGTATATATGTGTAGGCTGATTGCGCCGAAGGCGCAAGGACCGGTAAGTGTCACTTAAGGGGAAATCATTTTGGTGGTAAAAAATCAACAGTATGCACACCGTATAGAACATCAAAAATCGATCCCTATCGTGCTTTTTAATCCTTGCAGGACTTTGCCTTGCAGGACTTTGCCTGGGCTAGCTGGATCCAGGAGTCAACCCTGTCGCCAAAAACCTCCTGGCGGAAGAGGAAGATAACACCCTTTTAGGGTCAGGTGACTTACCGTCCCTTGCCTTGCCGGGACACGTGCCGGTCTTTGCGCCTTCGGCGCAAGCAGAGACGACACTAGACGCTAGAAGAAAGAAAAGACCAGATTTTTAATTTTATTTACACTTTTTAATTTCATTTTTGTTTTAATTTCATTTACATTTTTAATTTCAAGCATTGTGTGCCTGAAATTAAAAATGTAAAAAAAAAAAAAAAAAAAAAATCTTCATTAGACTCTATATATGTATGCCAATAACTCCAACTTGCCGTAGGGCTAGAACACAAATGAGGCCAGATCTGGAAAGAAGAGTACAAGGGCTTTCATTTTGGTTAGGATAGGATCGGATCGGATGAAAAAGAAGCATAGACTGCACCGTGATGCACCTATGTACTGCGGTACATGCGATTTTTTGCCCCACTCTTTGACCAACTTGCCGTGGGGCTAGAAGGAAAGGAAGACCAGATTTGGAAAGAGGAGGTCTGGGGCTATCTTCTAAGCTATTTGGAACATTCCTAGCTGCTTTTTATTAACCCTCTAGGGTCGTGGCAAAAAACGGTAAACGCCGTACCCAAACTTTTAATATAATTTTTTTTTTAAAGTTTTGACAAATGTTTCCTGTACAACTCAGCAAGCCTAACAAGAATCTTGTTTCCAATTTTGTGTAGTCTTGTTGGTAATGCCCTGTTGGTGTCATGTGTTTTTTGCGCCACTCTTTGACCAACTTGTCTTTGGGCTAGAACAAAAGCAAGACCAGATTTGGAAATAAGAGGTCTGGGGCTATCTTGTAAGCTATTTGGAACATTCCTAGCTCCTTGTTAAGAACCCTCTAGGTTGGTGTCAACATCGAGGTTTTTTGTGTTGTTTTGGCTCTAAAACCGATGTTTTTTGACCTACTCAGCTGAAACTTGGGCTTCCATCCTATCTCGCCAGCCTACTTCCGTACATGGTTTCAGATTCTAACATACTCGATTTTTACAAAACCGGGCTAGGCCAAAATATGATGAGAGATTTTGTATCAATGATCATGACATATGGAGTCGACTTTTGTTACCAAACCTGCATCTTATGAACTACTTAACGGATTTTCAATCCGTTTGAAAAATCGGACTCCCCTTTCAATTCTACATCCGGACAGCTATAATTTTTTTCAAAAAAACATAGGGGGCGCAAATGTCGTTTTTTAATATTTTTGTAACTAACCTACTTTTTTTTCTTCCTTACGATTTAAAAAATCCGAGATAGTCAAAAGATGCAACTAAAGATTCTACATCTTTTGGCTATTAGGAAATTTTGATCAAAAAATTATCAAAATTTTAAATTTTGAAATCCAAAAAAAAGTGATGGTTTTTGGTTTTTCAGTCTTCTGACATGCACTTTTTGGGAAAAATGTTAATTAGTGAAAGAAAGAACGTTAGACGGTACATTTTTAGATAGCAAGAAATCAAAAATCGGTTGAGAAGTTTTTGAGATAGGAGGGATCCCATTTTGAAATTGACGCGTTACCAAAATTTTAACAAGTCCATAAATCAAAGACAAAAAACGTTATGTAAGGATTTTTTTCGCTAGGACACCTTGAAATCACGTCTATTTTTCATTTTTGGTATTAACAAAAAAACGTTGTTTGGGGTGGTATAACTTTTTTGATATTTTTTTTTTTTTTTTTTATTAAAAAGAATATGGTAGATAATGTCAAATCACACAATTTCAACCCCTTGATTTTTCTTGTGTAAATTTTTTTTAAAAAGTTATAGGCTGAAAACATTTTGGCGGGAAAAAAATGTGAATTTCGATATTGTATGACAGCAACCTGCTATAACTCATAAGAAGCAGAATTTGATGGCAGGTTTGATTCTGCTTTCAAAAAGAAGAAAAGTTGACAAACGAATGTGTGTGTGGCAAACAAATGTGTGTGTGAAATGTATATGTGTCAAACTTTTGACATATATTTTTTTTTTTAGTTTTGAAACATGTTTCCTGTTAAACTCAGCGAGCCGAACGCGAATATTTTTTCCATTTTCCTGTAGCTTTGTTGATAATGCTTTTTTGGTGTCATGTGTTTTTTGCGCCACTCTTTGACCAACTTGTCTTGGGGCTAGAACAAAAGCAAGACCAGATTTGGAAAGAGGAGGTCTTGGGCTATCTTCTAAGCTATTTGGAACATTCCTAGCTCCTTTTTATTAACCCTCTAGGGTCGTGGCAAAAAACGGTAAACGCCATACCCAAACTTTTAATATAATTTTTTTTTAAGTTTTGACAAATGTTTCCTGTACAACTCAGCAAGCCTAAGAAGAATCTTGTTTCCAATGTTTTGTAGTCTTGTTGGTAACGCCCTCTTGGTGTCATGTTTTTTTGGCCACTCTTTGAGGATGATAGGTTAGGTGACTTACCGGACCTTGCCTTGCCGGGACACGTGCCGGTCCTTGCGCCTTCGGCGCAATCAGCCAGCCTTTAAACTTTTAAGTCTGACGAAAATTTAACCTAGAAAAAATGGAAATACTAAAAAAAAATCACTTTTTTCCATTTTGTGCTTAAAGTTCAGAATTTGGAAAATTATTTTTTTCTTTATTTGAAAGTCCTGCTTCTTATCCATCTAAAACTGATAACGGTTTGGCTCTATAAATTTTAGTTTTTAAGTGAAAAGCGTTCAAACACAAATTTGAATTGTACTTAAAGTTAAGCAATTTCAAAGTCAAGTACAACACAAATTGTAGGTACATCCATTGTCTATCCATAACTGAGATCGGTTTGGTTCTATTGGTTTTGGTTTGTAAGTAATAGGCATTCCCGTTAACCATTACAATGCTCCCAGGACTTGGAGCAATTTTTTAAGAAGAAACCAAATGTTTTTTTTCCTTAACTATTATTACCAAATTACCTTCGCTAACACTAAGCAATATAGAAAACCAAGTTATTTTTGTAAAATAAAAATTAAAAATTTTCGAAAAAAGGTATCTCTTTTTACGAAAAAACGATTTCTTTCAAAAAAGGAGTACTAATAAAATACATATCCATATCACTTATATCAAGGCCAAAATGATGAAGCTTAAAATTTCTTTAAATAGTTAATAGTTCTCAAGTAATTGTCAAAAAACTGATAAAATTGACATTAAAAGTATCTCAAGTCATAGAGCTTGAAAAAGACCGATTAAAGGGTCTCCTTATCTGTAAAATGATGCCCCATTCATGCCGGTTCCAAATATAATTTTGTTTTTAAGATTCTTCAAATATTGAACATTATATAAGTATAAACGTACATCCATGTTTAAGAAATTAACCGTAAAATTTATTAAAACGCCAACCTCATTTACTCAAAAAGTAAGCCAGGTAGAAGCAAATAAAAAACAGATTCTTGTTCAGCTCGCCGAGTTCTACAACATCCATCTGTCAGAACTCAAAACAACTTTCCCAAAAAATAATTACGGCTATATATATTTGCATTATTTGGTGCTGAATAACTCAAAAACTAAACAACATTTTTCAAATCCGAAAGCAGATTCAGCATTGTAATGGCTTTCTGCATCTCAATCATATTTTGTATTTGAAAAAAACACATACACTTTTTTTTTGGAAAATTCAGATTATGCGTAAATTTGATAATTAAGTACCCCATATCTTCAAAAC
>JAXIVJ010003599.1:0-2500 GCA_036785665.1 Chirona hameri
CCGCCTCCGGGCATACCACACCGCCTCCGGGCATACAACACCGCCTCCGGGCATACTACACGCTCCGGCAACCAACCGCCTCCGGGCATACAAACACCGCCTCCGGGCATACTACACCGCCTCCGGGCATCATACCACACTGCCTCCGGAATACAACACCGGCCTCCGGGCATACTACACCGCCTCCGGGCATACCACACCGCCTCCGGGCATACAACACCGCCTCCGGGCATACAAACACCGCCTCCGGGCATACCACAACCGCCTCCGGCATACAACACAACGCCTCCGGGCATACAACACCGCCTCGGGCATACCACACCGTCTCACGTCATCATTAGCAACACATCACACATCATCAGCAACATCATCAGCAACAACATAGCACATCACAGCCATCATCATCGACTAATCAGCAACATCATCAGCAACGATCATCAGCAACATCATCAGCAACATCATCAGCAACATCATCATCAACATCATCATCAACATCATCATCAACATCATCATCAACTTCAACATCATCATCAACATCATCATCAACATCATCATCAACATCATCATCAACATCATCTTCAACATCATCATCAACATCATCATCAACATCATCATCAACATCATCATCACATCATCAGCAACATCATCAGCAACATCATCATCAATATCATCCAGCAACATCATCAACAACATCATCATCAGCAACATCATCATCAGCAACATCATCATCAGCACATCATCATCAACATCAATCATCAACATCATCATCAACATCATCATCAACATCATCAATCAACATCATCATCAACATCATCAGCAACATCATCAGCAACATCACCAGCAACATCATCATCACACATCATCCAGCATCATCAGCAACATCATCAGGAACATCATCATACAACATCATTCATCAACAGGCAACATCATCATCAGCAACATCATCATCAGCAACATCATCATCATCATCATCATCATCATCATGATCATGATCATCATCATCATCATCATCATCATCATCAATCATCCATCATCATCATCATCATCATCATCATCATCATCATCATCATCATCTTCATCATCTCATCATCATCATCATCATCAGCAGCATCATCATCATCATCATCATCATCATCATCATCCTCATCATCATCATCATCCATCATCATCATCATCATCATCATCATCATCATATCATCATCATCATCTATCATCATCATCATCATCATCATCATACATCATCATCATCATCATCATCATCATCATCATCATTATCATCATCATGCCCGGAGGCGGTGTTGTACGCCTCCGGCATACCACACCGCCTCCGGGCATACAACACCGCCTCCGGGCATACTACACCGCTTCCGGGCATACACACACCGCCTCCGGGCATACAACACCGCCTCCAGGCATACTACACCGCCTCCGGGCATACCACACCGCCTCCGGGCATACAACACCGCCCTCGGGCATACAACACCGCCTCCGGGCATACCACACCGCCATCCGGGCATACAACACCGCCTCCGGGCATACAACACCGCCTCCGGGCATACCACACCGTCTCACGTCATCATCAGCAACATCATCCAGCAACATCATCAGCAACATCATCAGCAACATCACCAGCAACATCATCATCAACATCATCAGCAACATCATCAGCAACATCATCAGCAACATCATCATCAACATCATCATCAACATCATCATCATCATCATCATCAATATCAACATCATCATCAACATCATCATCATCAACATCATCATCAACATCATCATCAACACTCATCATCAACATCATCATCAACATCATCATCAACATCATCATCAACATCATCATCAACTCATCAGCAACATCATCAGCAACATCATCATCAACATCATCAGCAACATCATCAAACAACATCATCATCAGCAACATCATCATCAGCGACATCATCATCAGCAACATCATCATCATCATCATCATCATCATCATCATCATCATCATCATCATCATCATCATCATCATCATCATCATCATCATCATCATCATCATCATCATCATCATCATCATCATCATCATCATCATGCCCGGAGGCGGTGTTGTACCGCCTCCGGGCATACCACACCGCCTTCGGGCATACAACACCGCCTCCGGGCATACTACACCGCCTCCGGGCATACCACACCGCCTCCGGGCATACAACACCGCCTCCGGGCATACTACACCGCCCTCCGGGCATACCCACACCGCCTCCGGGCATACAACACCGCCTCCGGGCATACTACACCGCGCTCCGGGCATACCCACACCGCCTCCGGGCATACCAACACCGCCTCCGGGCATACTACACCGCCTCCGGCATACCACACGCCTCCGGGGCATACCACACCGTCTCACGTCATCATCAGCAACATCATCAGCAACATCAATCAGCAAACATCACCAGCAACATCACCAGCAACATCATCATCAACATCATCAGCAACATCATCAGCACACATCATCAGC
>JAXIVJ010003599.1:7500-10000 GCA_036785665.1 Chirona hameri
AGCAACATCATCAGCAACATCATCAGCAACATCATCAGCAACATCATCATCAACATCATCATCAACATCATCATCAACATCATCATCAACATCAACATCATCATCAACATCATCATCAACATCATCATCAACATCATCATCAACATCATCATCAACATCATCATCAACATCATCATCAACATCATCATCAACATCATCATCAACATCATCAGCAACATCATCAGCAACATCATCATCAATATCATCAGCAACATCATCAACAACATCATCATCAGCAACATCATCATCAGCAACATCATCATCAGCAACATCATCATCAACATCATCATCAACATCATCATCAACATCATCATCAACATCATGATCAACATCATCATCAACATCATCAGCAACATCATCAGCAACATCACCAGCAACATCATCATCAACATCATCAGCAACATCATCAGCAACATCATCAGGAACATCATCATCAACATCATCATCAACAGCAACATCATCATCAGCAACATCATCATCAGCAACATCATCATCATCATCATCATCATCATCATGATCATGATCATCATCATCATCATCATCATCATCATCATCATCATCATCATCATCATCATCATCATCATCATCATCATCATCATCATCATCATCATCATCATCATCATCATCATCATCAGCAGCATCATCATCATCATCATCATCATCATCATCATCATCATCATCATCATCATCATCATCATCATCATCATCATCATCATCATCATCATCATCATCATCATCATCATCATCATCATCATCATCATCATCATCATCATCATCATCATCATTATCATCATCATGCCCGGAGGCGGTGTTGTACCGCCTCCGGGCATACCACACCGCCTCCGGGCATACAACACCGCCTCCGGGCATACTACACCGCTTCCGGGCATACCACACCGCCTCCGGGCATACAACACCGCCTCCAGGCATACTACACCGCCTCCGGGCATACCACACCGCCTCCGGGCATACAACACCGCCTCCGGGCATACAACACCGCCTCCGGGCATACCACACCGCCTCCGGGCATACAACACCGCCTCCGGGCATACAACACCGCCTCCGGGCATACCACACCGTCTCACGTCATCATCAGCAACATCATCAGCAACATCATCAGCAACATCATCAGCAACATCACCAGCAACATCATCATCAACATCATCAGCAACATCATCAGCAACATCATCAGCAACATCATCATCAACATCATCATCAACATCATCATCATCATCATCATCAATATCAACATCATCATCAACATCATCATCAACATCATCATCAACATCATCATCAACATCATCATCAACATCATCATCAACATCATCATCAACATCATCATCAACATCATCATCAACATCATCAGCAACATCATCAGCAACATCATCATCAACATCATCAGCAACATCATCAACAACATCATCATCAGCAACATCATCATCAGCAACATCATCATCAGCAACATCATCATCATCATCATCATCATCATCATCATCATCATCATCATCATCATCATCATCATCATCATCATCATCATCATCATCATCATCATCATCATCATCATCATCATCATCATCATCATCATCATCATCATCATCATCATCATCATCATCATCATCATCATCATCATCATCATCATCATCATCATCATCATCATCATCATCATCATCATTATCATCATCATGCCCGGAGGCGGTGTTGTACCGCCTCCGGGCATACCACACCGCCTTTGGGCATACAACACCGCCTCCGGGCATACTACACCGCCTCCGGGCATACCACACCGCCTTCGGGCATACAACACCGCCTCCGGGCATACTACACCGCCTCCGGGCATACCACACCGCCTCCGGGCATACAACACCGCCTCCGGGCATACTACACCGCCTCCGGGCATACCACACCGCCTCCGGGCATACAACACCGCCTCCGGGCATACTACACCGCCTCCGGGCATACCACACCGTCTCACGTCATCATCAGCAACATCATCAGCAACATCATCAGCAACATCATCAGCAACATCACCAGCAACATCATCATCAACATCATCAGCAACATCATCAGCAACATCATCAGCAACATCATCATCAACATCATCATCAACAGCAACATCACCATCAGCAACATCATCATCAGCAACATCATCATCATCATCATCATCATCATCATCATCATCATCATCATCATCATCATCATCATCATCATCATCATCATCATCATCATCATCATCATCATCATCATCATCATCATCATCATCATCATCATCATTATCATCATCATGCCCGGAGGCGGTGTTGTACCGCCTCCGGGCATACAACACCGCCTCCGGGCATACTACACCGCCTCCGGGCATACCACACCGCCTCCGGGCATACAACACCGCCTCCGGGCATACTACACCGCCTCCGGGCATACCACACCCGCCTCCGGGCATACAACACCGCCTCCGGGCATACTA
>JAXIVJ010003599.1:15000-17500 GCA_036785665.1 Chirona hameri
TCCGGGCATACTACACCGCCTCCGGGCATACCACACCGCCTCCGGGCATACAACACCGCCTCCGGGCATACTACACCGCCTCCGGGCATACCACACCGCCTCCGGGCATACAACACCGCCTCCGGGCATACTACACCGCCTCCGGGCATACCACACCGTCTCACGTCATCATCAGCAACATCATCAGCAACATCATCAGCAACATCATCAGCAACATCACCAGCAACATCATCATCAACATCATCAGCAACATCATCAGCAACATCATCAGCAACATCATCATCAACATCATCATCAACAGCAACATCACCATCAGCAACATCATCATCAGCAACATCATCATCATCATCATCATCATCATCATCATCATCATCATCATCATCATCATCATCATCATCATCATCATCATCATCATCATCATCATCATCATCATCATCATCATCATCATCATCATCATCATCATCATCATCATCATTATCATCATCATGCCCGGAGGTGGTGTTGTACCGCCTCCGGGCATACCACACCGCCTCCGGGCATACAACACCGCCTCCGGGCATACTACACCGCCTCCGGGCATACCACACCGCCTCCGGGCATACAACACCGCCTCCAGGCATACTACACCGCCTCCGGGCATACCACACCGCCTCCGGGCATACAACACCGCCTCCGGGCATACAACACCGCCTCCGGGCATACCACACCGCCTCCGGGCATACAACACCGCCTCCGGGCATACAACACCGCCTCCGGGCATACCACACCGTCTCACGTCATCATCAGCAACATCATCAGCAACATCATCAGCAACATCATCAGCAACATCACCAGCAACATCATCATCAACATCATCAGCAACATCATCAGCAACATCATCAGCAACATCATCATCAACATCATCATCAACATCATCATCATCATCATCATCAATATCAACATCATCATCAACATCATCATCAACATCATCATCAACATCATCATCAACATCATCATCAACATCATCATCAACATCATCATCAACATCATCATCAACATCATCATCAACATCATCAGCAACATCATCAGCAACATCATCATCAACATCATCAGCAACATCATCAACAACATCATCATCAGCAACATCATCATCAGCAACATCATCATCATCATCATCATCATCATCATCATCATCATCATCATCATCATCATCATCATCATCATCATCATCATCATCATCATCATCATCATCATCATCATCATCATCATTATCATCATCATGCCCAGAGGCGGTGTTGTACCGCCTCCGGGCATACCACACCGCCTTTGGGCATACAACACCGCCTCCGGGCATACTACACCGCCTCCGGGCATACCACACCGCCTTCGGGCATACAACACCGCCTCCGGGCATACTACACCGCCTCCAGGCATACCACACCGCCTCCGGGCATACAACACCGCCTCCGGGCATACTACACCGCCTCCGGGCATACCACACCGCCTCCGGGCATACAACACCGCCTCCGGGCATACTACACCGCCTCCGGGCATACCACACCGTCTCACGTCATCATCAGCAACATCATCAGCAACATCATCAGCAACATCATCAGCAACATCACCAGCAACATCATCATCAACATCATCAGCAACATCATCAGCAACATCATCAGCAACATCATCATCAACATCATCATCAACATCATCATCATCATCATCATCAATATCAACATCATCATCAACATCATCATCAACATCATCATCAACATCATCATCAACATCATCATCAACATCATCATCAACATCATCATCAACATCATCATCAACATCATCATCAACATCATCAGCAACATCATCAGCAACATCATCATCAACATCATCAGCAACATCATCAACAACATCATCATCAGCAACATCATCATCAGCGACATCATCATCAGCAACATCATCATCATCATCATCATCATCATCATCATCATCATCATCATCATCATCATCATCATCATCATCATCATCATCATCATCATCATCATCATCATCATCATCATCATCATCATCATCATCATCATCATGCCCGGAGGCGGTGTTGTACCGCCTCCGGGCATACCACACCGCCTTCGGGCATACAACACCGCCTCCGGGCATACTACACCGCCTCCGGGCATACCACACCGCCTCCGGGCATACAACACCGCCTCCGGGCATACTACACCGCCTCCGGGCATACCACACCGCCTCCGGGCATACAACACCGCCTCCGGGCATACTACACCGCCTCCGGGCATACCACACCGCCTCCGGGCATACAACACCGCCTCCGGGCATACTACACCGCCTCCGGGCATACCACACCGCCTCCGGGCATACCACACCGTCTCACGTCATCATCAGCAACATCATCAGCAACATCATCAGCAACATCACCAGCAACATCACCAGCAACATCATCATCAACATCATCAGCAACATCATCAGCAACATCATCAGCAACATCATCATCAACATCATCATCAACAGC
>JAXIVJ010003599.1:22500-27500 GCA_036785665.1 Chirona hameri
CATCAGCAACATCATCAGCAACATCATCATCAACATCATCATCAACATCATCATCAACATCATCATCAACATCAACATCATCATCAACATCATCATCAACATCATCATCAACATCATCATCATCATCATCATCATCATCATCATCATCATCATCATCATCATCATCATCATCATCATCATCATCATCATCATCATCATCATCATCATCATCATCATCATCATCATCATCATGCCCGGAGGCGGTGTTGTACCGCCTCCGGGCATACCACACCGCCTTCGGGCATACAACACCGCCTCCGGGCATACTACACCGCCTCCGGGCATACCACACCGCCTCCGGGCATACAACACCGCCTCCGGGCATACTACACCGCCTCCGGGCATACCACACCGCCTCCGGGCATACAACACCGCCTCCGGGCATACTACACCGCCTCCGGGCATACCACACCGCCTCCGGGCATACAACACCGCCTCCGGGCATACTACACCGCCTCCGGGCATACCACACCGCCTCCGGGCATACCACACCGTCTCACGTCATCATCAGCAACATCATCAGCAACATCATCAGCAACATCACCAGCAACATCACCAGCAACATCATCATCAACATCATCAGCAACATCATCAGCAACATCATCAGCAACATCATCATCAACATCATCATCAACAGCAACATCACCATCATCAACATCATCATCAGCAACATCATCATCATCATCATCATCATCATCATCATCATCATCATCATCATCATCATCATCATCATCATCATCATCATCATCATCATCATCATCATCATCATCATCATCATCATCATCATCATCATCATCATCATCATCATCATCATCATCATCATCATCATCATCATCATCATCATCATCATCATCATCATCATCATCATCATCATCATCATCATCATCATCATCATCATCATCATCATCATGCCCGGAGGCGGTGTTGTACCGCCTCCGGGCATACCACACCGCTTCCGGGCATACAACACCGCCTCCGGGCATACTACACCGCCTCCGGGCATACCACACCGCCTCCGGGCATACAACACCGCCTCCGGGCATACTACACCGCCTCCGGGCATACCACACCGCCTCCGGGCATACAACACCGCCTCCGGGCATACTACACCGCCTCCGGGCATACCACACCGCCTCCGGGCATACAACACCGCCTCCGGGCATACTACACCGCCTCCGGGCATACCACACCGCCTCCGGGCATACAACACCGCCTCCGGGCATGCAACACCGCCTCCGGGCATACCACACCGCCTCCGGGCATACAACACCGCCTCCGGGCATACAACACCGCCTCCGGGCATACCACACCGTCTCACGTCATCATCAGCAACATCATCAGCAACATCATCAGCAACATCATCAGCAACATCACCAGCAACATCATCATCAACATCATCAGCAACATCATCAGCAACATCATCAGGAACATCATCATCAACATCATCATCAACAGCAACATCATCATCAGCAACATCATCATCATCATCATCATCATCATCATCATCATCATCATCATCATCATCATCATCATCATCATCATCATCATCATCATCATCATCATCATCATCATCATCATCATCATGCCCGGAGGCGGTGTTGTACCGCCTCCGGGCATACCACACCGCCTCCGGGCATACAACACCGCCTCCGGGCATACTACACCGCCTCCGGGCATACCACACCGCCTCCGGGCATACAACACCGCCTCCGGGCATACTACACCGCCTCCGGGCATACCACACCGCCTATGGGCATACAACACCGCCTCCGGGCATACTACACTGCCTCCGGGCATACCACACCGCCTCCGGGCATACAACACCGCCTCCGGGCATACTACACCGCCTCCGGGCATACCACACCGTCTCACGTCATCATCAGCAACATCATCAACAACATCATCAGCAACATCATCAGCAACATCACCAGCAACATCATCATCAACATCATCAGCAACATCATCAGCAACATCATCAGCAACATCATCATCAACATCATCATCAACAGCAACATCACCATCAGCAACATCATCATCGGGAACATCATCATCATCATCATCATCATCATCATCATCATCATCATCATCATCATCATCATCATCATCATCATCATCATCATCATCATCATCATCATCATCAGCAGCATCATCATCATCATCATCATCATCATCATCATCATCATCATCATCATCATCATCATCATCATCATCATCATCATCATCATCATCATCATCATCATCATCATCATCATCATCATCATCATCATCATCATCATCATCATCATCATCATCATCATCATCATTATCATCATCATGCCCGGAGGCGGTGTTGTACCGCCTCCGGGCATACCACACCGCCTCCGGGCATACAACACCGCCTCCGGGCATACTACACCGCCTCCGGGCATACCACACCACCTCCGGGCATACAACACCGCCTCCAGGCATACTACACCGCCTCCGGGCATACCACACCGCCTCCGGGCATACAACACCGCCTCCGGGCATACAACACCGCCTCCGGGCATACCACACCGCCTCCGGGCATACAACACCGCCTCCGGGCATACAACACCGCCTCCGGGCATACCACACCGTCTCACGTCATCATCAGCAACATCATCAGCAACATCATCAGCAACATCATCAGCAACATCACCAGCAACATCATCATCAACATCATCAGCAACATCATCAGCAACATCATCAGCAACATCATCATCAACATCATCATCAACAGCAACATCACCATCAGCAACATCATCATCGGGAACATCATCATCATCATCATCATCATCATCATCATCATCATCATCATCATCATCATCATCATCATCATCATCATCATCATCATCATCATCATCATCATCATCATCATCATCATCATCATCATCATCATCATCATCATCATCATCATCATCATCATCATCATCATCATCATCATCATCATCATCATCATCATCATCATCATCATCATCATCATCATCATCATCATCATCATCATCATCATCATCATCATCATCATCATCATCATCATCATCATCATCATCATCATCATCATCATCATCATCATCATCATCATTATCATCATCATGCCCGGAGGCGGTGTTGTACCGCCTCCGGGCATACCACACCGCCTTTGGGCATACAACACCGCCTCCGGGCATACTACACCGCCTCCGGGCATACCACACCGCCTTCGGGCATACAACACCGCCTCCGGGCATACTACACCGCCTCCGGGCATACCACACCGCCTCCGGGCATACAACACCGCCTCCGGGCATACTACACCGCCTCCGGGCATACCACACCGCCTCCGGGCATACAACACCGCCTCCGGGCATACTACACCGCCTCCGGGCATACCACACCGTCTCACGTCATCATCAGCAACATCATCAGCAACATCATCAGCAACATCATCAGCAACATCACCAGCAACATCATCATCAACATCATCAGCAACATCATCAGCAACATCATCAGCAACATCATCATCAACATCATCATCAACAGCAACATCACCATCAGCAACATCATCATCAGCAACATCATCATCATCATCATCATCATCATCATCATCATCATCATCATCATCATCATCATCATCATCATCATCATCATCATCATCATCATCATCATCATCATCATCATCATCATCATCATCATCATCATCATTATCATCATCATGCCCGGAGGTGGTGTTGTACCGCCTCCGGGCATACCACACCGCCTCCGGGCATACAACACCGCCTCCGGGCATACTACACCGCCTCCGGGCATACCACACCGCCTCCGGGCATACAACACCGCCTCCAGGCATACTACACCGCCTCCGGGCATACCACACCGCCTCCGGGCATACAACACCGCCTCCGGGCATACAACACCGCCTCCGGGCATACCACACCGCCTCCGGGCATACAACACCGCCTCCGGGCATACAACACCGCCTCCGGGCATACCACACCGTCTCACGTCATCATCAGCAACATCATCAGCAACATCATCAGCAACATCATCAGCAACATCACCAGCAACATCATCATCAACATCATCAGCAACATCATCAGCAACATCATCAGCAACATCATCATCAACATCATCATCAACATCATCATCATCATCATCATCAATATCAACATCATCATCAA
The DNA here is from genome assembly GCA_036785665.1 of Chirona hameri. NCBI lineage: Eukaryota > Metazoa > Arthropoda > Thecostraca > Balanomorpha > Balanidae > Chirona > Chirona hameri. The sequence continues at coordinate 26,697 of JAXIVJ010003599.1, forward strand.
CATCATCATCAACATCATCATCAACATCATCATCAACATCATCATCAACATCATCATCAACATCATCATCAACATCATCATCAACATCATCATCAACATCATCAGCAACATCATCAGCAACATCATCATCAACATCATCAGCAACATCATCAACAACATCATCATCAGCAACATCATCATCAGCAACATCATCATCATCATCATCATCATCATCATCATCATCATCATCATCATCATCATCATCATCATCATCATCATCATCATCATCATCATCATCATCATCATCATCATCATCATCATCATCATCATTATCATCATCATGCCCAGAGGCGGTGTTGTACCGCCTACGGGCATACCACACCGCCTTTGGGCATACAACACCGCCTCCGGGCATACTACACCGCCTCCGGGCATACCACACCGCCTTCGGGCATACAACACCGCCTCCGGGCATACTACACCGCCTCCAGGCATACCACACCGCCTCCGGGCATACAACACCGCCTCCGGGCATACTACACCGCCTCCGGGCATACCACACCGCCTCCGGGCATACAACACCGCCTCCGGGCATACTACACCGCCTCCGGGCATACCACACCGTCTCACGTCATCATCAGCAACATCATCAGCAACATCATCAGCAACATCATCAGCAACATCACCAGCAACATCATCATCAACATCATCAGCAACATCATCAGCAACATCATCAGCAACATCATCATCAACATCATCATCAACAGCAACATCACCATCAGCAACATCATCATCAGCAACATCATCATCATCATCATCATCATC